>PVKC010016979.1:0-20461 GCA_004027635.1 Crocidura indochinensis
TGCCCTACCCTAGGGTGTGACCTGGCATTCTGCTCCCACCCTAGGGTGGTACCTGATTCTGCTCCCACCATTGTTGAGTGGTACCTGATTCTAGGGCATAAAAACAAGGGTCTGTGGAAGTCGAGAGGATTTTTTCCTGGCCTATACTTAGGCCTTTTGGCTTCGGCCTCTTCACGGAATAAAGAGCTGTTTTCTTCGGAAGCTTGACTGCCTGTTGGCTTTCTTCCCACAGCATTCACCTCAGAACCGCCAACTGAACAGGGTGACAGAAGTGTTATCTGAGCTGGAGGAGAAAGGCCTCATCCTCCATCCCTCCATCAGTCAACCTCTTCAGGGGCTGACTTATTTGATTCTTGGCTCTGTTTCTGATCCTAGAATCACCAGGAGTGATCCTTGAGCACAAGAACCAGGAGTAAGCACTGAGCACCACTGACTCCCAAACAAAGCAAATAAATAAAAATTTGACCCCCTAAAATGATCAAGGAGTTGATGGTAAATTAGTTCATTGCTAGAAAAAAGCAAATAAATAAAAATTTGACCTCCTAAAATGATCAAGGGGTTGATGGTAAATTAGTTCATTGCTAGAAAAGGGGAGCAATCAAAACTATAGACCACCCAAAAGAATATCCCATCTCAGATTCTCTCCATAGAATATTGCATTTCAGACCCTCCACAGACTGTCACATGTCAGAATCTCCACAGAATGTCACATCTCAGATTCTTCACAGAATGATGCATCTCAGAATCTCCAGCTTTGCTTTGCCTCTAAAATTCTGGACAGTGAAAGGCCAGCCCAGACTGTAAAATAATTTCCAACAAATAGGGGTGAATGGACTCCAGCAAGTTCCACATGGAAGCACAACCTGAGCCCTGGGTTTGAACACCTGGGTACAAGCTGAACCTCTGTGCCAACCACCCTACTCGGCTAATGGGACACATTAAAGTTCAACTTAGTGCTGGGTGCAATTAAGCATTAGCACTGATTTCAAGGCGATGGCGATTGCAAATGCATTTGCCAGGATCATTGGAGCCTAATGAACTAGAGTTCAGTCCAAATGCGAGCCCATTGCTCATTTAGGCTTTGCTGTGTCTCATTTTCAGCAAATTCGTTTTTGTGCTAACTGCACTGGGTGCTGAAGCACCTCACAGTCATTTTCTGAAAAGTCCTTAAAGCTCTTGCTTTTCCTTTTGACCCCTCATCAAGCTATGCCCTTCCCCCCACTCAGATTCAAGTTCATGAAATTCTCTGTCCCTGGAGATGGGTAGATAGAAAAGAAGCAGCTGGCAAAGCCACTGATCATGCAGAACCAATTATTCACAATAAGCCAAGGAAGGCCCTGGAAAGAGTGGGTCTGGTTTGTCTTCGCAAGCTTTGATTTTTACAAAAGACACTTCTGCTCCTTCTCACAGTTGGCCCCATCCCCCCAAAATCCAGGGTCTTCACTGATGATTAATCGTTCAATTCTGACCAGAAGCCCTCCTTGAACCCACTGCTACTATGGCCTGTGTTCACCTTGTCCTGCCAGTCTTTGTCTACCCGGATTGCCATGGTCTCTGTCCACCATGTCCTTCAGCAGGCATTCTCCTCAGTGAGAACAGTGGGTTGGAAGGCAACCCAGTTTACCCCCAAGACACAGAGAATGGGCCTGAGGGTCAGTGTGTTTGTTTATATGTGTGTCTGTGTGTGTGTCCGTGTCTGTGTGCCTGTGTTTGTGTCATTTATGAAGAGGTCAACAGACATCAAAGGTACAAAGGCTGAATCAGAACTCATGTCAGAATGAAGACCTAGAGCCTTGAGTCTGGTCACCCTTGGGAAATTCCCCTTTAGCTCTCAGGAAGCCAGTCTATCCAGAGGACCCCTACGAGCAACTTGAAAGTGACTGACATGCATATGGGCAACTCAGAGTGGTGCAGGAACATGTGGGGACAGAACCATTAGACACTGGAGGTGAGTGGCAGTGAGAAACAGGATGAGTGACGTCTGCATCATACCAAGGGGCACAAACACATCTACCTGAACAGTTCAATAAACTCTGATTTCTTAAGCCTCTGAGCTTTGTCTTTCCTAAGGTGAATCTTTCATACAATCCTCAAGAACCCACAAGCTCTGGGGCCAGAGAGATAGCATGGAGGTAGAACGTTTGCCTATCATGCAGAAGAATGGTGGTTCGAATTCCGGCATCCCATATGGTCCCCGGAGCTTGCCAGGAGTGATTTCTGAGCATAGAGCCAGGTGTATCCCCTGAGCACTGCTGGGTGTGACCCCCAAAAAAAGCAAAAAAAAAAAAAGGAACCAATGAGCTCAAGGGTTATATCCATTTTCTTGCTAGCTGGGGGACCCAGCCTTGGAACTTTTGAGATTCAGTGATACTTCTGATTATGCCCAAACAGCCTTCTCCTCTTACACCTTCTTCACTACCTCCTCCTTTCATCCTCATCTTCCTCCCTGTCTTCTTCTTATCCCTCCTCTCTTCATCCTCCTCCTCCTCTACCACTACCTCTTCTTCCTCTTCCTTCCTCCTTTCCTCTTCTTCCTCTACCTCTTCCTTCTCCTCCTCCATTTTCTCCTCCTCTTCCTCCTCCTCCTCCTCCTTCTCCTCCTCCTCCTCCTACTACTACTACTATTACTACTATTAATACTAATACTTGACTGTGAAAACTCAAAAGCAAAATTGCAAATAAATTGGAGAACTGGGGCTGGAGTGATAGAACAACATATATAGTGCTTGTCTCACACATGATCAACCTTCATTCTACATCCAGCACCACATAGGGCCCTCCAAGTCCTTATTCCTGAATACAGACCAATACTATTTAGTATGATGACCCCCAAACAAAGCCAAGAAATCAGAGACAGGCTTCCCAAATCCACAATGACAGGGAACCTCAGAGGGCCTGGAACCCTGAATTCTAACCCTGAATTCCTTATGAATTGAAAATCCTGAGCCAGAGCAAAAGTGTCTCTAGGAGCTGGTTACTATCAGCTCCAAACACTTCTTCAAGAGTTGTTTCCTTGGACCACATACTTACAGCGACACTAAGTGCCAAGCATAATGTTGGCACAGGTGGAGATTGAGGCAGTAACTTTCAAAGTTCTTGCCCTTTCATGCATCCAGCAAGCCCATTGCCTGCAAAACTATCATCCAACCTGGCATGGGTTGGCAACCATAGAATTTCTCTTTCTCTGTTCTGGAAAAAGAGAAAGGAGAAGAGGAGGAAGAAGAGGGATAGGAGAGAAATGTAAAAGGGAGAGAGAAGGAGAGCAAAACTGAGAAAATGGTATTAAACAGATACTTAAGAAACAGGAATAAGTCCAGGATGGATGGACAGAAGCAAGCACAGATAGCTGCATTATTGAATGCTTCTGAGGATGTGAAGTTATACTCTGAAATCCAAATAAGACTGTTCATAATGGAACCAAAGCAGTAGTACTTGCCTTGTATGTGGCTGACCTACATTTGATGCCAGTTATCCTATATGGTCCCCGGAGCACCTCCGGGAGTAATTCCTGAGCACAGAACCAGAAGTAAACCTGAATATTACCAGGTGTGTCCTAACAACAACAAATACTCACACAAACAAAAAGGTTGTCCGGCTGCACATGATGAATAGGGAACTTCCAAGGGGCTGGGCCCACATGACTCTCACCTGAGACAGAGGATCACAGTGGGAAAGGCATGTTTTTAATGGGGATACTGATCTGACTCCTCACCAAGGCGAGCTTATCTGGCCTATGACGCCAGTCCTGCACCCCAGATTCCAGTGCCTCAGCCCCAAATATTAACTCCAGGGATTACTTTGAACTTCCTTCATGCAAACATCCTCTGGTTCCTCCCTCACTCCATCATGTGGGTACCCACAAAGGTAGAAATCTTCTAGATACTTCTAGACTTGGATCTGAACCCCTCCATGCACTGAGCAGTCCCGAGCATCTCTTTATCTGGCTAATTCTGGGTTCAGGGTCTTGGTCTCTGAGTTGGGGCTAACCATGAGAGCCTTGGCAGTTTCAATGAGGATTTGCTTTCTGGCTCAAAGACAGCCACCTCCTTGATATGGGGGGAAGAGCTTAAGTGACAGAGAAAGTGGGGGGAAGGGTTGTTCCTTTTTTCTTGTAGAAACACCAGCTCCTTGGGATCAGGTTCCTGCCATCAATTTCTTTAGAGCCCAGCCAGGATTCAACATTGGAAGAACATTGATTGGCCTGGGCACCTGACCTCAGCCCTGGGGTTTTTCCTGTGTGTGTCATAGATTAGGCTCCCAAGTCCCAGAAGGTTGGACCCAGTCCTAGAGATTCCTGTGAAACCCCTCACCTTGCCCATGATGATGTAGGCACCCCAGTCTGAGGATAGTCACCTACTCCCACTACTTTCCCAAGTCTGGGTTAGGGGAACAAGTGTGGGGTAATCAATTCCAGACTCCAGGCTACTCCCTGCTTGGTGTTAGGAAACTCACTCTTGACATTGTTCTCTGCTAAACTTGAGGCACAATGTTTAATTTTACTTCCTTCCGCAGCCACATGCTTCTACTAAGGGGGGTCGGACAGAGTCATACCAAGGAAAGTGCAGTTTTATGTTCTCCATACCTGGTATGAAAAAGCATATAAGTG
This sequence comes from Crocidura indochinensis, assembly GCA_004027635.1. NCBI lineage: Eukaryota > Metazoa > Chordata > Mammalia > Eulipotyphla > Soricidae > Crocidura > Crocidura indochinensis. Next base: position 4,607 of record PVKC010016979.1, read on the forward strand.
ATGTGGGCAGCTTTTGGAAATGCCCCTCTTCTCTCTTGCATCTGCACATGAAATTACTCTCAGCCATAGACATTGGTCCCTTCATAATCACAGAAAAGTACCCAGATGGTCTTTTTCCAAAAAAGTGAAAATAAAATGTTCAAAAGACTTGGTGCCGCGGGGGCTATCTTATATAAATTTAAGTAATGTTCTTTAAAAAGGAAAATCATCCTCATGGCCTCCCCTGATTGGCTCTTCCACTGGGATATTACTTAGATTGTGCCAACATGGCCTTAACTATGGTCCGTTATCCACTGGCAACGGGCATTTATGGGGAACCAGCAAAAAAGAAAGGCCTCAAAAATGCATACAATTCACATCAATGAGATTCATTAGATATGACAGATTGTGCTATTTTGCTAAAACGAAATTGCCAGTTGGGGGTTTAATGGCAGAGAAATGGAGTGGTGGCGCCCCGCTCACTCCCCATTGCCCAGAAAACGTCTGATTGCTTAGCTTGACGGACTGTCATTTGAGGCACCAATATTATCATTGTCATAATTTACCCTTTTCCGTTTTTTTACATATTCTCCTCATTGTTTTTAACTGCCAATCCATTATGTTGACAGGCCAATCATTTTTTAAATGTGTTCCAAAACGCAGTAATGACAAATCAAAATATGCCATTTAATGAATGCTCACTCGTGGCCCATCTCCTGCTACATTTACTGCGAACTGACTGTGGCAATTGGTGCCCCACAGAGAAGCCGAGCCTGGGACCCTGCAGACACAACTCTGGGAAGGAAGTGTTTGGGACACTGTAGCTCAGGTTCCTTTGCCTTGGTAGAGGTGTCATTCCACCCCACACTCTTCCTTGCTGTGTATTATACATCTGTGAAGCATGAGTGACCAGTGATCCAGCTGGACACAGCAGCCATGAGCACTGGCAAAAATTGTGCCCTTCTCTGCTCCTCTGTGCCCAGGCTCATTATCTTAAAGTGGCAGCTGGCCAGGCCAGGTCTTTGACATAATGACTTTCCCAAGTCCTGCCCATTATGTGCCTTGGGAAAGCAGAATCTCTGAATGTGGACACAGCTGGGTCCAGCCTGGAAGCTAGAGGCTTCCACTCAGCTCCCTGAACATCAGCCTCACTCATGCCCTACTGGAAACTGACCTTGTCTCTGACCATGGGAATAGCAAGCATGAGCCAGAATCCCATGCAGTGGTTCCAACCAGGGATGGTAAAATTAGTAATAAAGCCCAACACAGGATTGAATCCTAAGAAACAATAGATGCTAGTAATGACTTCCAACCTAGTATTGTATCATAAGGAACAAAGAATCCCAATGTGGGATCATCAAAAAGTCTCTCTAGTCAGAAGCATTCAAGGTAGCACTAGACACCTAAGCAATGCAGGGAGCACACAGGCAAAGAACCCCCCGGTGCTCTTTTCGAGTCCAGGAATGTGGTCCAGATTGACATAAGCTCAATATCTTCCTGCCTCACATAACACAGTGGGATCTCCCAATCTGCTACTGTATCCTGGAGCTGTAGATAAGTCTCAAACAGCATGGATCCTGATAATACAATAGCTGTAACAATAATAGTACAGGGAAGTGAAGGGAACTGAACTGAATAGAAGGGGAGGGGAATGGAGGGAAGAGAAGAGAAGGGGAGAGAAGGGACGAGAGATGAAGGGAAGGGGAGGGGAGGAAATGGAAGCTGAGGGAACGGGAGGAGAAGAGGAGAGGAGGGAAGAGAAGAGGAGGAAAGGGGAGGAGGAAATGGGGGGAAAGGGAAGAGAAAAGGAAGGAATAAGAAGAGAGGGGAAGGGAGGAAAGAAGAGAGAAGGGAAGAAAAGGGGAAGAAAGGAGAGGGGAGGGAAAAGGTGGGAGGGGGAGTAGGAGAGGAAAGAGTGGGGAGGGGATGGAATGAAGGAAAGGGAATATGAGATAGGAGAGATGGGGAGGGAAGGGAAGTAGAGTAGAAAAGTAGAGGGGAGACAAAGAAATGGGGGGAAAGGAAGTGAAGGTGAGAAGATGGAAGGAGAGGGAAAGAAGGAAAGAGTAAAGAGGAAGAAGAGGCTAAGGGGAAAGGAGAAGAAAAGAAATTAAAGGAAAGGAGGAGAGGGTACAGGAAGGGGAGGGGAGAAGATAAGTGGTAAGGAAGGAAAGTAAATCTATTAATAGCAGTTTTAAATACTCCTTCCAGGCCTCCTGAGCTTGAGTCCCCTGCCCTCCAAGCAGAACCTTCAGTCCTGCCCCAGGGCTTCCCTCTGCCCTACCTGTGTCCTTGCCCACTTGCCTAGGACCCTGTTTCCAAGACAGACTCATTCCCAATCTCCAAGAGGAAATGGACTGTGCCAGGCACTGCCAAGAATGGTTTGAACAGAGAGGGCTCTTTCCTAAGCACAGGCTTCACCTACAAAGTGCTTTCTCTCTTGAATTCCCCAGCCTCACATTCCTACATGAAATTACAGAGATGACCACATGCAGAACTCAACTCTTCTCAGAAAAACTTCCCCTTCTCAGAAGGATGACATAGGGCCTTTTATACATTTTATGCACCCAAGACACATTTTATGCACTAAAATTATCACAAAGGTGGAGAAAGTGCTTCCATATCTGTCAACCTAGGTTTCTGGTAGGAAAGAGATTATTTGTTTCCCCAGTAACTGAGGACTCCTCCCAGCCCCCCAGTTCTCTATAGGGGAAGTGATTCTCTTTGATCTCCCCATATGGGGGCTTAGGGATGGCACAGAGAGTGGAAGGATTATTTTTCAGGAGGAAGCTCCCAGAGCAAACATGCTCCCTGGAAAGTCTTGGTTGCCCTATGGGACAGTAAAGCTAGAGATAAGGCCATGATTTTCCTCTCAGGAAGGCCCACCCTCCCTTGCCAGGAAAGACTTTCCACAGGCCTGAAGAAACTACCCTGGAAGTCAGAGCAGAGGAAGAGATGATCAAAGGGTGGATTTCCCTCAGGGATTGCTTCCCACGCCCTCGGGTGCCTGCCTGGTTCTGCTGCCTCTGTCACTCCACTTTTGTGCTTCTCTTGAGCTGCTTCTGTGAGTCTAGTGACAGCATTCATTCTCATCCCATACTGGGAACTCTACTGGTTGAGTGCTCTCATTTGAATCTTCCTCTACTGCACATTCAAACTGATGCTGAACTTGAAGGACATGGAAAGGGTGAGAACTAAATACAGAGAATAAACTCAGCAACCCTGGACTTGGAACCAGCTCCGTGGCTGACTGAGCATAGAATTTGCCCTCCTCAAGGCTCAATTTCCTCAAATACACAAATGTAGTGGCACCTACTGATAACTCCCAAGTCACTGACCTTTTCTGGGTATGGAACTGTGTAAGGGGACCTCCTGGTTATTACATAGCACTATAAAGGGCTCCTAGCTCCAGCCAAGAATCCATGCATACACTGGATGTGTTTCATCTGCCATAGCAAGTTCCATCTCACTAAGTCCCACATATATAGTCATCTCAATTCCTATTTGTTCATACCACCAAAATTCTCATTTTTCATTTTCCCATTCAAGAGCTGCAGGCTGGCTTGGCAGACAGGATGCCGCTCAAGAACAAATGTTCATTTTAACAAGCCTAGTTACTACTGCCAGCCTGATACCCCTTGTAGGCCAAGGAGGAGACTCCTCCTTACCAGCCAATGCCACCAAACCTATGGACAATCCCAGCGCAGAGGGCAGGGCAGCACCTGTGGCAGCACCAATGCTGACCTAGATTGTAGAAGAAAGTGAGAGAGAAGAGGTCAGAGGTCAAGCCTTTTGGAATCAGCCCTACTCCCTGAGGAGCTGGGGCTGCAGTCAGTATTGACAGGAGGAGAGGAATTCTTCAAGTCCACAATCCAGAGAAGGTTGAAAACTTTCAGTGATTGGGTGAAGATGCCCATTAAGATCCCCACTGAGAAGGTCAAGGTTCATTCCATTATTTCCTGATCAGTCCAGTTTCTGCTCATCGTGTCTTCATTTCTACTTTTCCCATTAAAGAGACACATTTTAATATGACCAACAGAACAATGGACAGGGTAGTCCCTGTCACATATTAAAGCACTTCTGGGTCCTGCTCAGACAATTTGACCCCTAGAGCACCACAACCAGGCACCCAGAGATGCTATATTTTTTTTGCAGGAAACTACAGGCCATCACTAGCTACCCCTTGGTACTCCATAGAAGCAACTACTTCTGTTCAAAATGACTGCAGTTCCACACGCTTTTGTCTCTGAAGGATCCAACTAGCATTACAGCATGATTAATCTGAACACACAATCGTATTTAAAATATTTATTCTCGCCATGACAGGCCATTTATTCCACATCACCTGCCCTTCCCTGTGGTTCCTCTAATCATGCAAATGTAAACATTCAGCTGATAATTGGAGGAGCAAAGGACTTTGAAGTTGGCTGATCTTTTTGTAAAGCCACCCGTCCTTTGATAGGGCAATAGGAAGTGGGGTGCGTGCAGAAAACCTGCTGTGTGGGTCCCTGTGGGTCCAAGGAGGCACTTCTAGCTGGAGTGACTTTAGAATCCACAGCTGCTGATCCGGCAGTTTCCCTGCTCAAAGCAGAGCCAGGAAAGGAAGTCAGGAGCAAACTTTGATGTGAAAGAAAAGCAGCTTAAATGGTAGGGAAGAAGATAATGGGCATCTCTTCCTTAGCAAAGCTCCTAAACCAGGATGCAGTGCAGGAGAAAATTCAGAGAAACCCCAATGAACCAGGATTCTACATTTACTTTTTGAATAATCCTCCCAGAGCCTTTTCCAGGCTCTCCCTTGCTCCACCATCCACCCTCCTCCTGCTTCCCAAAGCATATTCAGCTCTTTAACCAGAAGAACAAAGCAAAGTCACTTTCACAGGAAAAATCCTCAACCTAGCCCCAACAACTTGGGGTTTAATAGAAATAAAGGAGTTCATTTTCAATACCTGATAGGAAATTCTAGTATGAACAGTTTCATTAAAACTGGCCTTGAAGTTTGAGTCTTTTTTCTTAGGCAAAATAGCACTGAAGTCAGATATCTGGGTCACTGGTGCTGCTCAAACCAGGAAGTGGCAGCTGAGGGTAAAGATACCCCAGTCCTGAAACATTCTCCTGATGTCACCCACACCCAGGGCTGGCCCTCACACAAGTTTTGGGTGAGTCAGGTATGATTTTCTGAGCTCCTAGTCAAGTGTTGCAGGGTCAGAATATCTCATGACTTTTGGGAGTGCTCTTTGGGGTTAGGATATAGGAGGTGTGACCTCAAACATACCACAAAAGAGCCAGGAGCACGAGAGCAATTCAAATACCTTTAAAAAATGGGGACACTTTGCCAGGAGATGAATGGAAACAACAAAGCTTAAAAGCCCATACAGTGCTCAATAATTTCTAGAACATTCTGGTTTCTTCCAGAAAAATGAGCCATTCCTGACCTGCTGAAACCCAGAAAGTTTTCAAGGAAGTAGAAGGGTATCTGTGGATTCATGGGGTATCTTTGTCCACAGTGAGAGTGGTCAGAAGGATTTGGTGCACATGGCTGGATGCAAGAGAGGATAGCTGGAACACCAGCTCAAAGTGCAAATGGGTGTAAATGATTCCACAGCAATCATATTGGGGGTGCAGAAAAATGCTGGTGCAGAAGAAGAGAGGAAAGAAGAGAGCAAACTGTGTCCCCAAGTGTCTTACTCACTCTAGCTCTCATAGAGCAGTCCCCCTACTCTGTAAAGCACAGACTTACTTTCCAAAAGATGAAAGGCATCAAAAGGCAGGGACTTGAAACGTATTTCCAGAGTCACCTTTCCCATGTGGCCTTGGGGGTGTTTTGAAACCTTCCATAGACTCACTAATTTCAGATCAAGAAGCTATTCTCAGACACTAGTTCTCCTTACTAAGTGGCACTAGGTCAAGGGGAGATATGAACTGGCAAGAGAATTTGGAAAGCAAAGGGGAAACTCTGGGTTATGGCTGGGATGGCCTTGAGTCCGTGTACCCAGTGTTCTGATGTCTGCACAGTGATCAAGGCTGCATCAGACACCCAAGAAGCTGTGGCAGTGCAGAACTGAGATGCAGGAGAGTCTGATGTGGTGATGGTGAGAATCAAAGCTGGTAAGTATCCCCAAAATGAGTTTTGAGTCACTTCTAATCTGTCCTTGGAGGAACATGACAACTGCTTCTAAGAATGCTGGTCTTGGAACCAGAAAGATAGCACAGCAGTAGGGCATTTGCCTTGCATGCAGCTGACCCAGGACAGACCTGGGTTCGATCCTCAGCATCCAAATATGGTCCCCCAAGCCTGCCAGGAGCAATTTATGAGTGCAGAACCAGGAGTAACCCCTGAGCATTACTGGGAATAGCTCAAAAGGAAAAAAAAAGAATTCTGGATTGATGCAGATATCAGGGGCAAAACTCGTGGGCTTGTTTGTGGTCATAGTCTCCTCTATTAGCTCATAGACTCCCAGCAGGGAGGTGGACTGGCCCACAGTTCCTGCTTTGAGTATGTCAGTGATCACTGGAATTTGTTTATTGGTTTGTTTTTTGTGAGGGCCACCCCCAGTGGCCCTCAGGGATTACTCCTGGCTCTGCATTCAGAAATTCCTCCTGGCAGGCTTTGGGGACCATGTGAGATGCTAGGGATTGAGCTCTGATTGGCTGAGTGCAAGACAAATGCCTACCTGCTATGCTATTGTCCAGCCCTGATTACTAGAATTTTTAAGTTAATAAATAATTGTTACAAACCTGGGGAGATACAATACACCTGGAGCCTCAGAATGAAATCAGTTAGAGAGAGAAAGAGAGAGAGGAAGAGAAGAGAAGAGAGAGAGAAGATAGTATACCAGTTATCTGCTTGTCTTGTACACAGTGGACCCAGATTGCATTTCCAGCACCCCATTTGACTCCCCAGAGTACCACCAGGAGTGATCTATTAGCAGAGTCAGGAGTAAACCCTGAGCACCACCACTTATGCCCATCCTCCCCTGAAAAAAAGAGTTCAGAGAGATTGAATATAGGACTAGAGCAATAATATAGTGGTGGGCATTTGCTTTGTACTCTGTCAACCCAGGTTCTATCTCTGGAATCCCATATGGTATGTCTCCTTGAACACTTCCAAAAGTAATTTCTGAGTGCAGAGTCAGGAGTCAACTCTGAGTACCACCAGGTGTGACCCCAAAATTAAACAAAACAAAAAAAATAAAAACAGAAATATTGAGCATGGAGTTCTTTTATTGGGATCAATATATGGGAACTCAGGCTTCCAGAGCCCCCTTTTTATTTGTGTGCCTAAATTAGAAGAATGAGAGTTAAAATCCACCATGGAAAGGGGAAATATCAGAAACCACTTAATTCTGATCAATTAAGTCAATAAACTGAGATTTGTATATCCAGGGTCTCACCTCTGCATATATAGACTGGAGTCTGTCTCCAGTGGGAGAGTATTGGAAGAAACTCTTTGTGCAGTGGACACTGGATCAAAGTCAAGTCTGACACTTGGTCCCTATGTTGAAAACTTGATTGGTTATCAGAGCTTAGCCCAACAGGCTGAGATTATTCCCTTGAGAGTCAAGCTTGATCCTAAGCTCCAGCACCTCACAATGGAGTTCTCTTTGGGGATCAAGCGTTTGCTGAGAGGACCATGGCTAAATGAGACCTTAGGGTCTGGTCCACTCTGTTTGTTATCCCCAGATGAGGAAATTTAAATACAGATGCACAGAAGGAATCCAAGGAGGTCACAAGGAGACCAGCATGTGCACTGACAGAGGATCCCCCTGAGATCCTCATCCACTTAGAGGGAATTCAACAGATTTACGCCTTCACCCCAACTCGTGGTCTCCAGAACCTGCAGAAAGCCAAGCTTTGCTCCAGCCAACTTCTCTGTGCTTCTCTGCTGGGGCATCGGGAGGAAAATAAGTCAGCCAGCTCAAGGTGCTTGGTAATGAAGATGGAAGCACTTACCCTGTGTCTTCTAAGGGAGAATGGCTCTGGTAGAGGCCACATTGGCATCTTTTTCCTCCGGAGCATCCGAGCTTGGACTCTATGTCTCCTCACTCCCTCTGTTTCTCCAGCACACATTGGTACCAATGTATTCTCCTTCTGCTGATCCTCCTCCTCCTCTTCCTCTTCCTCCTCTTCCCATTCCTCATGTTCCTGTACCTCTTTCTTTTGTTCCTCCTCTTGTTCTTCCATCTTGTTCTCTCTTTCTGCTTCCACTTTAAGCTGCTCCTCTAGTCAGTTTGCCCAACCTTGTTCACAATTTCTCTCTATCACACATTTGAATGTCAGTTCTGGGTATTGACATATTTCTTTTCATTCATTTGTGCTTTTTTATCTTGAGTCTGTGCATTTATTGTTTTCATCAGATGTGGTAATTGCCCATTATTTATACAGCTATTTTTTCCTGACATTGGAGGTACTCCATGGAACTGGATTGGGCTCTTTAGAGATGAGCACTTTCCTTCTGTGCTGAGGTATTACTCCTGGCTCAAGTTCAGGGATCATATTAGGGTCATCTGTGTACAGTAAGTGCCTTACCCACTACACTATCTTGATGACCCTTGGGATTATTTTCTTTTTGAACCCATAACTTTCATGTCTGGTTGTTTCTATTGATGCCTCTAACTTAGAGGTATCCTCTTCAGGAAGACTATCAATCCTATCCTATTATACTTCACTCCTCATCCCTGGGAGCTTAACTTTGTACATGTCCACCACATGTCCAGCATCTGGAGCCAAGCTCTGGGGTGGGGGGCAGCCCTGGTTTTGGCTTGTCTGTAGGTACTGCCTCTTCTCATCCTCTAAGAGAATCCTTCCTTGGCAAAGGAGACATCTAAAAATGAAGCATCCTCCAAGGCAGGAAAACTGGGCCTCTGGCAGAAGAATGGTCCAGTCCCCTACTGCCTGCTTGGAAGCCAACACAGCTGGTAGGAAATGTTCCCAAATGAGCTTTATTCGGAATTATATTTCGACACATTAACCTCAGTCTTGAGACTCAGCTTTGAGTTTTTTGGGATTTGTTTATTTTCTCTAAGTCAGATTTGAGCTACAATGTCCTGGGTGTGAAAAAGCAAATTATTTTTGTGTGGGGCTTTTACAAACAAGCAAACAGAAACAAAAGGGTAAAGGTGTAAATAGAAAAAAAATTCTAGGTCACCTTCTAAAAGATGCTGTTTAGAGGGACAGAGTATGGGAACAGAGCCAGCAAGAAATAAAAAGGAGTCGAAATCAGGGCCAGCAAGAAATAAATAGGAGTTGAAATCATGTGCAGTATTTATTTTTTTAAATAAAAACAAATATGAAATAAACTTGTAGGAATGGGGAGATATTAGCATGACTTTAATCCGATGGTTGACTAGAAAGATATTTATGAACTCTTTTTTCTGGTATCTCCTAATTATTTCATAATTTAAAGTACCTTTTGCAATGGCTAATAGAAGCTTCTGCTGTCAAGCATAGATCATCCTTTGCCTTTGGGGTTCCCTGGCCTTTGCTCACATTTGCATAATTAAAAAGCTCAGAGGTTGATTCCCGGGGTTTAAGGTCGCTCTGAGAAAGAAGGTTCCCTGAGTAGAAGGTTCTGCAGAGCTTTGTGTTCTAAGCAACTGCTGGACATGTTTTTGAGTACATAAGCAGAGCTCTAAGTACACTGTGCAAACACATCCCTTTAGAACAGGAGCAATTTCTGAGCATGGAGCCAGGAGTAACCCCTGAGCACTGCCGGGTGTGACCCAAAAACAAAAACAAAAACAAACAAACAAACAAAAAAAACGTTGTCAATAATAGTTAGAAATGATCACTCTGGAGACAAAGTAGAAAGTGAAAGGAGTAAAGTGATATTCATAATATGTCTTCAGTAACAGTATTGTAAACCATGGTGCCTACAAAGAAAAAGGGGGGAAGAAAAGTGTATGTGTGTGTGTGTGTGTGTGTGTGTGTGTGTGTGAGAGAGAGAGAGAGAGAGAGAGAGAAAAAATGAGAGAGAAGAAAGTGTCTGCCAGAGCAGTGGTGCAAGCAGTAGGGCGTTTGCCTTGCACACGCTGACCTAGGATGGACCTCAGTTCGATCCCCTGGTGTCCCATATGGTTCCCCAAGCCAGGAGCCATTTCTGAGCGCATAGCCAGGAGTATTCCCTGAGCGTTACTGGATGTGGCCCAAAAAGAAAAAAAAATAGGGGCCCGGGAGATAGCATGGAGGTAAGGCATTTGCCTTTCATGCAAAAGGTCGTTGGTTCGAATCTCGGTGCCCCATATGGTCCCCCGTGCCTGCCAGGAGCAATTTCTGAGCCTGGAGCCAGGAGTAACCCCTGACCACTGCCGGGTGTGGCCCAAAAACAAAACAAAACAAAACAAAAAACAAAAATAAAAAAAATAGAAAGTGTCTGTCATAGAGGAAGGCTGAGGGTGGGGTTGGGGTGATGGGAGGGTAACTGTGCACATTAGTGAAAGGAAATGAGCACTGATGAAGGGATGGATGTTGGAACATTGTATGACGGAAACTCTTAATATCAACAACTTTTTAACTCTATCTAATGGTGACTTAATTGATTTGTCTTAAATATTCTACTGGAAAGAAAAGAAAGCCTCTCTTGGTAAATACAGTCTTGACCATGCCCAGAAGTCACTGCTCTATGAGAGGAACGAAAATTTGCACATATGTGCATATGCCCATTTCTACTTTTCAAAGATAGCGAGTCCTGGGAGCAGGGGAATCCATCCGGATGTTGGGAGAGTTGCAGAACCGTCCTCAGGATTCTGAAGTAGGATTTTCTGGGTTTCCATCAGCATATATGTGCTATTATTTACTAATCCCAGATCCAGGCTTCCATATTAAGATAGATGAATAAATTGTTGGGGAGGGCGGGTGAGACCAAGAGACCCTGAACCCTATAGGGAAGTGTGGTGCTTCCCTTAGAGCATGAATGGAGAGCGTCATATTAACCAAAAAAGAAAGAGGGGGCTTGGGACTCCAAGAAGGAATTATATCAAATGGGAACAGGGGGTGGACTTGTTGGGTCTAGGCACAAGGGACAACTGAGGAGTTTAAAATATGCTTCTCTGAGCATTTCATATATATATATAAATATATATATTGGTTCTTCAGTGGCAGAATGAAACCCAGGCCTCACACATGGCATTTAGACACCTGCTCTTCCTGGTTTTCCTTGCAATATTTTCACTTCCTTTAACCTCATTTCCAGAGTCTCCATGAAGCTTCTGTCTGGTCTCTACTCTGTTTTAGGGGCAAGAGAACAGAACAGCAGACTGGGTAGCCCTGCAGAACATGATGGAAGCTTGCTGAAGGTTCAGCCCCTGAGCCTGAGCCTGGCCATTCCCTGGCATGCTTCTGATTCTGCACTAAATCCAAAGAAGCTTCTAGCTTCTCCCCAGAGAGCTCCCAAATAGACTCTTCCATTTGGTTCCTGGTTTGTAAAATGGCACCAGCAATTAACCCAAAACAAAGGTGTTCCCCTATCTTCCTCTTTTCCACAAAGTTTTTCTTTTGATAATGTAAAAGCCCACCTGAAACTTAAATCCACCATGCCACACCTGGTTGTATTTTGTACTGGGTTGAATAAAGAAAAAATAGTTCTGGCATTGGGGGCAGAGACCACAAAATGCTACAGACTCCATGATTTTTTTCCTGACTGGCTTGGTTTATTAATATTTTGTTGCTACCCTGCTTCTTCAGACCTGTCGGCCATGGGTGGAAGTGCAGTGCATGGAGGTGATCTTACAAACAGTGGAGATATATTTTATACTGACTAAAACATGAGTTTCGAGGCTGGAGTGGTGGCACAGGTGGTAAGGTGTTTGTTTTCCTTGCATGCACTAACCTAGGACAGAGTGCGGTTCGATCCCCTGCATTCCATATGGTCCCCCAAGTCAGGGGTGATTTCTGAGAGCATAGCCAGGAGTAACTCCTGAGTGTCACTGGGTGTGGCCCAAAAACCAAATGTGTGTGTTTGTATGAGTTTCATCTAGTGACCTGATTGGCGCAACCCTGGGGAGGAGGCAAAGTAAAAGTGGGGAGCTAGTGCCCTTTCTTGTCCACAAGCAGAAACCCCAGCTCCTTTTCTAGATCTAATTTCGAAGATGTTCAGTGACCAGTGCCTGCAGGGCTGCTGTGTTCTTTTCTGCAGCTTCCAGACCCTGGGAGTGATGAGTGGTGCCATCTGACAGACAGAGGAGCCTATGAGTACTTCTCTCTCCTCAGTGGTCACCAAAGGCTAGTTGGTGCTTGGTCACACCTTCCATTACCGGAGGTTCATCTTTCCCAGCTCAGAACACTAAAGGGACAGGGAAGGGGAAGGCTCTGCCTGTTGGTTCAGGTGTCATCAGGAAGACAGAAACTGCTGGGATGGCAAAAACAAACAAACAAACAAAAAACCCAAACAAACACATAGGTCCAAGGAAATCGGACCTCTAAAAGAATGCCCAAAATGTGGGAACGGATCTGAGGAGCCCAGTAGGAGCAGGCTGGGAGCAGAGGTAAACAGGGAGGAGCACAGTGAGCTTGGATCCAACCACTTGGGGCCACTGTGCCTATGTCAGGCACATTACATGGGGCTGTACACTGGTAGAACATCAAGGGTTGTTAAGAGACCCCGAGAAGAGAAAGAAGTCTATCTTAGTTCTCCTGCGCTTCTGCTCCTCAACCACAATATGGCTTTGGGGATTTGGGTATTTAAGGGTTTGGTGGTATGTGTGTTTTGTTTCTTTGGTTTGGTGTCACACCTGGCTGTTCTCAGAAATTACTCTTGGTAGGGTTTGGGGGATCATTCACAGTGGTGGGGATAAAACCTGGAATGGCCATGTGTAAGGCAAGTGCCCTCTCCACTGTTTCCTTTCTCCTGCTGCTTCTTTAGGCTTTGGGGGAGCTGGAGTGTCTGTGAAGTAGAGCAGAACAGGGAAGGAGAGGGAGGGACTATTCTAGAAAGCATTTTCAAAATTAAATCCAGATGCCCAGTTCAATGTGATTTTCAGATGAGCGACAACTCTCTCTTTGTTGTCGAGCTGTGTCTCAAATGATATTTGGTCCCTAGTTATGCAGCATTTATTATTACAGCTCACATGAACCGGGCCTGCTGCGTGTTTATGTGCAAAGCCGCAGCCGTCTGTGAGCAGCCGGCGACAGAGGCAACGTGGGGTTCTGCAGAGTCGCCCCAGCACTTCCTGTGGTTCGAGAAGCCCCTGGGAAGAAGAGGGGCTTTTTCAAAAGGCTCATGGCTCATTGTAAGCAAAACTGAGAATTAGGAAGGGAGGTAGTTAGGAGAGCGAGAGATCAGAGGTGTCTAAGACTGTTCAGGGAAGATGAAGGCAGAGGGACTGAAGATGTCAGGAAGGAGACCCCAGACTAGGGCTATGCACCCCAGTCCTGATAATGAGCTCAGACCTTGATTGATGTCTAAGATCAAAGAACCTCAAACATGTACTTGTCCCCCACAAGCAATCAGAAAAGCAGTGTGGGGCATTGATTTGGAGAGGTAAGAATGAGCTTTGATTAGGGTCCCTCCACCTTTCAGTCCCTCAGAGGACTCAGACCTGCCAGGAAGGAACTCTAGAGCATCACTGTCCCCTTAGAACTCTGGGGGATATTGAGAGTTTGGGGGGGGGGGTCGGGTATTACATTATGTACTGGATTGCTACAGGGCTTACTAATGGGATTAGCTCCTGAAACCCAATTCCTCCAGAGCCACAATTTCACAGGTAATTATCATGTATAGACATGCACAAACCACTCACAGACCCAGGCACATGTGAAAAAAAACGCATGCACACTTGCATTCAGGCACACACAGTTACACAAATACATGCACACACGGTACACTCATACACACATGCGCACATATACTCAGACACACAGGAGCTCAAAGTTACGTGCACACACATGAAGTTACACACTCAAAACATATGAACATGTGTGTAGGCGCACACCTATTCATAAGTATGAGCACTCACATGCAATTGCATATGTACATGCACACATGTGCATTTGGAATCATAGAAGCCATTGACAATGTTTCCCATTTCTTTCCAACTAGAGCAGAGGACGAAGCTGCCTGCCCAGAGCAGACAAAAACTCCTGCTCCTGGCTTCATCTCCACGATCAGCAGCACTTAAAGCTAAGAGGCTCACAGAGATGAGGTGCCACCTCCCAGCTCAAGTCCTTCAAGAGGCAGCTGTCTGGATGCAGAGTGTGAGAGACTAAGTCATTTCCTGTGCCAGGGCCCCTACCCAGGGTCCCCTTCACTCAGTGATTTCCAGTCATAAATGTGCAAAGGGCAGAGTATAACCAGTGCTCAGACAAGATGACTCTGACGGGGCACAAGCCTTTGGCACATCCAGACTTTCAAAGGAATATTAAAGTCCTGAGAGAACTTGAAGTTCCACCAGGAATGATCCCTGACCACAGAGCCAAAAGTGAGCTTGAACACCACTGGGTATATCTCAAAATAAAAAATAAAATAAAATGAAACGAAAAAGTACTCCTAACATTGCAAAAGAAAAAAAAAACACTTTGGAGCCAGAGTACAGGTTTAAGGCACTTGCCTTGAAAGCAAATGGCCAGGGTTTGATCCCCAGCAGCACCTAATGTCCGTGAGCCCCACCATGAGTAAACCCTGAGCACAGCTTGATGTGACCCCAAAGCAAACATATTAAAAAAAAACATTTATACGGCCAGACAGCCTGAGTCAAGGGCCAATAATTGCTTCTCTCAAGATTTTTCCATAGCCAAAACAGGCTGGTTCTTCAGCAAGGTGAGTTTAAGGTGAGAAGGAACAGATACCAAAGACAGGTGTGTTGAGAGTGGCTCAAGAGGACCGTTAGGATGCCTACCTTGCATGGCTTGACCATGATTCCATTCCCAGTACTGCATGCTATCATGAGCACCATGGAGTGCAGCCCTGAAAGCTCCCTCATTTTCCTGTGAGCACTGCTGGGGTGTTTGTAGTGGTCCCCCATACAGAGGGCACAATCAGCATTGTATCCTCAGGAACAATCAGAACAAGCCATTGGCCCTGCTATCTGACTAATGCCTGGTGTGACCCCTGGGTCCCTGGGTACTGTTTTCGATATATACCACCACCATGATAAAAACGAATCATATCTATGATGCTCAGATCGAGGAGCATGAGGAACTGAACTTTGCAGGTTTCAGAACTTTTCTTTTGTTCCATCTGCTCACTCTTTGTAAAACAATGGTGCAGGTCACACTTCTGCCATCTGGACCCAACAGCCAGGACTCTGCAAATGTTGACAATGTATCTGACTGACACTGTCATGAGTTCTGGGAAAGTTGGGAGCACTTTTGAGCCATCAGGTATGTGATTCTCCCTCTTCTTTTCGCTAGTGTATGAAATTCAGACAGGATGCAGGGGCCAGAGAGATAGCATGGAGGTAGAGCTTTTGCCTTGCATGTAGAAGGTCGATGGTTTGAATCTTGGCATCCCATATGGTCCCCCGAGCCTGCCGGGAGAGATTTCTGAGCATAGAGCCTGGAGTAACCCCTGAGCGCTGCTAGGTGTGAACCCCTCCACAAAAAAAAAAAAAAAAAAAAAGGATGCAGTGAGGCTATTTAATTAGGTAAATATCCAGTGTTTAAATGTGTCTCTTGCTTTCTATTGTTAATAGCGTGGTGGCCAGAAAATGGAAATGCCTCCAAGGTGAAGTTGGACTTCTCTCTGGACAGAGTTGTCTATATCCTATGGTGGAAATGATCCCCCTGATGCACATGGTGCTGATAATCTGAGGTAGAGACCATTTCCCCACTGGGCATGGCACCCCTATCCCAGAATATCTCAGCACCCCATTTGACCTATGATTTTTGTGGGGAGGCAAACCTGTAGTGCTCAGGGGTTGCTTCTGGATCTGCACTCAGGGATCA
>PVKC010016980.1:0-20478 GCA_004027635.1 Crocidura indochinensis
GTGGCCCCCCAAAAAAAACCAAAAAAAAAAAAAAAAGAACAAAGACTAGGCTAATAACATAGCTGTAGCAACCAGCAAAGTCCCTTTCACATACAGCTTGGAAATGATGGCTATTTGTTCTCCCTTAACAGGTTGCTTTTCCTTGACTACATTTGCAGCCATCTTGGATCTCCCTAAGGTGGAGAATTATCAAGGGAGCTTAGACCAGCAGTTTTCAACCACTGTGTGTCGACTCCCCCAGAACGAGGAATAGGATGGGTGCATGTACACCCACTCTGGGAAGCGAGTCCTAGAGGTGCTTACCCTGTGCTTAGGAATGACTCGGGCGGGGCTCAAGGAATCCTATGGGGTGCCAGGGATCAAATCTTGGTCAGCCAGAAACATGGGTCAGCTACAAATCTGGATCAGTCAGGTGCCAGGCAAATGCCTTACCTGCTGTACTAACTCTAACCCCTCTTACATGATCTCAGCAATAGATGCAGAAACTTTTGATAATAATCAGCACCTGTTCGAGATAAAAAAAAATCTTCCACCAGAAAGGAATAGAAAGGATGAAGCAACCATTCAAGCCTTCTGCAAGGATAGAAGCTTTTTCCACAATTCAAAATCGTTTTCAAAGTCTTTGCCACCAAAATGGAAAGAAAAAGACTTTAAAAGCATTTAATTGAAGAAGACATTCAACCATCGTTTTTATTTATGTTTTGTTTCTGTTTGGTTTGGTTTAGAGGTCATTCTTCTCTATGCTCAGGGCTTATTCTCAGGGATCATTCTTAGTGCTTCTTGGGGGACCATGTGGGGTTCCAGGGATCAAATCTGGGTCCACAGCAGGCAAGTCAAACACCTGCCTGCAGTACTATCTCTCCAGATCCAAATTATTTAAAAAACATTTTGACTTGACATTTGTGGTTTACAATGGTTTGATAATGGTTTCTCTTACACACAATTCCACCACTACACCCATCATTAGAGTGACCCCTCCTGCTCCCAAGTAACCCAACACCCCTCTTTCTAAGGCCCCTGCAACTCAGTTTTATGAATCAGTTCTCCCATTATGCTACCATTGGACCTTTGCTGTTATTTTCTGATGATATGGTAATATGCACAGAAAAGAATTCACTAAATCTTCTTAGAAAAAATAAATCAACACAAAATTGACAGGCTACACAGAAAAAACATTTCTATATGCAAATAATGAACTAAATAGATATAATTCAAAACTCTAAGTGCATTTAAAGTAGTGACTAAAAACAAAACACCTAAGAATCAACAGAGCTGGCTAAAGATTTATACACTAAAAGCTACAAGTCATTTTTGGAAGAAATATAAAAGAACACCAGGAAATAGACAAATTTAAGAATTAGAAAAATTAACATAATCAAAATGAGCATCCTACCCAGAGCATTATACTATTCAATGTTATTCATATTGAAAGACCAAATCTGGACATTCTTCAAGGACTTAGAAAAGATGCTAATAAAATTGTATGGAATCACAAAATACTCAAAACACCTAAAGCAATTATTAAAATAATGATGACAGGTGTTCTATTATAAGTCTATTATAAATGGTTAGTAATCAAAAGAAGTACTGTATTCTCTTTTTTTTGGGGGGGTCACACCCGGCAGTGCTCAGGGGTTACTCCTGGCTCCATGCTCAGAAATTGCTCCTGGCAGGCACGGGGGACCATATAGGGCACCGGGATTCAAACCGATGACATTCTGCATGAAAGGCAAATGCCTTACCTCCATGCTATCTCCCGGGCCCAGAAGTACTGTATTCTAACTCTCAGACCAATGAACTAGGATGTGGTTGCAGGCCTGAGTTCCAGTAGTGGTGGCACCTATAAAAATTCATTTGGGTACTCATTCACAGTTGTACCATATACTTTTCCTTTTCTTAAATATGGAACGCTTCACGTATTTTTTTGTCATCCTTGTGCAGGGGCCATACTAATCTTCTCTGTATCGTTCGAATTTTAGTTTATGTGCTGCCTAAGCGAGCACATGTACCATATACTTTTAAAATTAGTAATGATGACTATGAGCAGCCTAAAAGTTAAGCAATTGACTAAATTTGTTTTTGTCCAATTTTACTGTGGACTGTTCACAGTGGGAGGGCTCCATGTTGGGTCAAATATATATTTTATTGCAAATGGAGTCAGTGTGTCTAGGTACCACTAGACATGACTCTGTGTTGATAATAAGAATTTGAACAAGTTTTATCTGTTGGCTACGAGGTTTTGGTGTTAATGAAGAATTCAGGCACCTATTATTCAGGAATCTAGTGCTGGAGACTAAAGAAGTGACTGGGAAAGTTCAAATGCAGATCATGTATCTTTATTATTGAGTCATTGTCTTAATAAACCAGGCAACTGAAAGCCATTAATTTTCTGAGGTCTGAAAACAGTCTCAAAAAGGGGGCAACTTTCTTACTGATTTTATGAAGGAGAAATTTTTTAAGAACCTTATTCTAGTATTTCATAGCCTTCACATTTTGCTTTCAGATTAAGTTCTTACTTTGTATTTATGGCTAATGTTCAGAATTTAAATGCTTCTTCTGGAATGATAGCTGAAATAAGTCGTTATCCTGTTATTACTTCATACATTTAGCTCTATTTGTTTTAAGTACTTGGATATGGAGAATGAGAGACTAGTGATGGACAAATCTCATTGGTTCCCATTTCTTCGACAGCCCATCTGAACTGCAGTGCTACAGAGAAACCAGCAGGTGGCAGACCAGGCAAGACAGGAAAAGACGATCAGCTCCTCTACCTATCCTTAGGGGTCCAGTTTCCCAACAGATGAGGAGACAACTCTTCAGGTCGGTCTTGGTTGTGACTTGAATTTCTTAGAACTTTATTACAAAATTCCTTTCTGAGCAGTCCGTGGTTCAGCTTCAATTGGCAGCTGGGGTGTACCTTGTCTCTTTTTTTTTTTGGGGGGGGGGGGTCACACCCGGCAGTGCTCAGGGGTTACTCCTGGCTCCATGCTCAGAAATTGCTCCTGGCAGCACGGGGGACCATATGGGGCACCGGGATTCGAACCGATGACCTTTTGCATGAAAGGCAAACGCCTTACCTCCATGCTATCTCCCGGGCCCCTGTACCTTGTCTCTTAAAATATTTAGAAATATATTGAATTCTTTTGTGTTTTCATGATGCTTCTTAATTAGAGGAATAGAATGCTTAGATAAGGTACTTGCAGTTCTAACTCAATAGAAACAACACACATATATTTTCATATTTAGTTAGCATGTTGTTCATATAACTCCATTCATCACTGTGCTGTTGAATTCATTGGAATTCAAATGAACCCCACCATTGGCAGTCTAGAGATTTCCTTGCAATTTCTGTCATTTCTCAGGTGCTTTTACGGTCTTCAGGTAGTCCATCTGGGTATGGTAGCTTCAGGAATTTCGTCCAGGTGACTGGTGTTTACTCCTACTCTTCCCATATGTCTCTATGAGCATAGGCTGGAAGTCAACAGGACCAGAAGTGGGAGTTGTATGGACAGCATCTGAGGGATTCACCCAGAGCCTATTCTGAGTGCCATCAGTCAGAAATTTTGCTATACTCAAAGCACCTTGGGGAATGATCTCTAAAATCTCAACAATACAGTAATCTAGGATTCTTGTGTTCTAGTGCACCCTGAGGGTGGCATGAAGAGGGCAGAGTATAGACAACTTGTCCCAGGAACTGTCTCATTGTAGAAGTGATATAGTAGCAGGAAAGGGTTGGATAATGGATGATCTTTCTTCACTCTGGGATATAAAGAGACATAATAAAGATCAAAGAATGGCCCAAAACAAAAGAGCTAGAGAGTTAGTCTAGGGAATTAAACTTCCTGGGGGAAGTATGAGGGTATAGGTAGTAGAGGTCTTTGAGGGAAGTGGGCACTTTGGTGGTGGGTGTGGTATTGGAAGGATATAAGCATAAAACTGTCAGGAAGAATATTTATTTTACAGCAATAAAAAACTATGAACAAACATCTGCACCCAGTTCCCCTGCAATTACTTAGCAAATACAGGATGTTTGCATTAGAGCAAACAATTAGAGAAATTGTTCCTAGCAGACTCAGGAGATACTGGGGATCAAACCCAAGTAGGCCGTGTGCAAGGCAAATACTGTGCTGTGCTATAACTCCAACCCCTGCCCCTGAGTCTTTTTTTTTTATTTAAACATCAGTTACAAGGCTGTTTAAAGGTTAAAAGGAATATAAATGCGATTTTAATTGTTGTGAGGGAGAGACCCCAGTTCCAGGAAAGTCTTGGCTACATCGAAGGAATTGGCAAAGAGGGAAGCAAGCAAAAAAGCTGCAGTAAATAGGCATGGAGAGCTTGCACCTATGTAGGAGGCAGAGTCAGATCAGTCAGCTCTGAAGATTAGATTCTGAAGATTAGATTGAGGATTCTCTGTGATCAGGTTCAGATCCAGAACATGAGCCCTGAACTGGTGATGGTGATGGTGAGTGAGTGAGTGAGTGAGTGACAGAGAGAGAGAGAGAGATAGAGATAGAGATAGAGAGAGAGTGCTTATGGGGGCTGGCAGTGGTCAGTGTCTTCCTACTCCTTAGGTGAACTTCCTTTCCACCTGAAGGGGCCCCCAAATAGCATCCTCCCTTCACCTTCCTGGGAGTCCTGAGGCTCTGCCCCTTACTGTAAATGGTCTTTTCTATTTGTTTTGTTTTTGACTGGTGGCACTAAGGGATTACTCCTGGTCCTGTTTTCAGAATCACTCTTGATAGGCTCTTGGGACCATATGGAATGCTGGGGATTGAACCTGTGACAACTGTGTGCAAAAGCAAACACCCTACCCACTGTGCTATCACTCTAGCTCCACTTGTACTCTCTTGAGGATAGCTCCATCTCTCTCAATATGTTGAAGGTAGAGGATTTATTTTTTATCACGAATGAATTTTAATTCTGCTAAGAACTTTCTCAGTATCAGTTGATGCAACTACATGGTTTATACCTTCCTTTAGTTGATAATAATGTATTACATTAATAGATTTGGAATATTGAACCATTCTTGCTCTTCTGAACTGAAGAATCCTACTTAATCATGAAGTATGATTTCTTTTTGTTTTTTGGGTAACACCTGGCAGTGCTCAGTGCTTAGTTCTGACTCTGCACTCAGAAATATCCTCCTGGCATACTTGGGGGATCATATGGTATGCTGGGGATCAAACTCAGTTCCACTGTGTTCAACCAACCAACACCTTATCTACTGTGTTATCACTCTGGCGAAGTATTATCTTTTTGATACGTCAATAAATTCTACTCATTCAGGGTTTGTTTTTTTTTGGGGGGGGGCCATTGCTGGCAGTGCTCAAGGGTTACTCCTGTCTCTGTGCTTAGGAGTAATTTCTGATGGTGCTCGGGGTACCATATGGAATGCTGGTGATTGAACCTGAGTTGGCCACATGCTGGGCAAATGCCCTACATCACTGTACTATTGCTCCAGCCCTATCAGTTAGATTTTATTGAAGATTTTTGCATCAATATTCATATTAGTGTGCAGTATTTTTTAAGTAACATCTATATCTATTTTAGTATTGGGATAGTGTTGAATTCAGAGATAAAAGGGAAGAATTATAACAAATCCCTTAGAGATTCAAGATATTGTGAGAGATTAATATAAATATAAATATAAATTCAAAATATTGTGAGAGGTTAATATAAACAACATTATGCTGTTAAATGGGAGAACTGGAAAGAAATGGATGTAGAATAATGTAATCTAAAATGATCAGGAAGGAAAAAAAACTTGAATGCATACAAAATCACATATAAAGTTGTTGAAATAACAATTAAGAATCATTGAAAAAAATCATTCCAAGAACAAAACCCCTTGCCAGTGAGTTTTTTTCTCTCTCCTTTATGTTTTTATTTTTTAAGCCAAAAAATTTTGAATTAAATAATTTTTTGAGTTTTAAATTGGGGGCACACCTGGTAGCACTCAGAGGTCATTCCTGGTTCTACCATTCAGAAATTGTTCCTAGCAGACTCAGGAGATACTGGGGATCAAACCCAAGTAGGCCGTGTGCAAGGCAAATACTGTGCTGTGCTATAACTCCAACCCCTGCCCCTGAGTCTTTTTTTTTTATTTAAACATCAGTTACAAGGCTGTTTAAACTACTGTTTTTCCCACAGATAAAGCTGGTTATGAGTTACAGCTATACAATGTGAACTTTTAAAGACTTTGAAGAAGACTTACTACTTCTACTCCTTAAACTTTCCCAAAATATTAAAGCAAAAGTTTCTAACATCTTCTATGAAACCACCTTCATCAATTGACATAGAGTTGTTCCTAACCTCTTACAATCTTTGGTATTTCTGAGGTGTCCATTATGTTTTCTCCCCTTTCATTCCTGATCCGGTTTAAGTAGTCCCTCCCCCCCATTTTTTTTTTTTTTTTACTTTGTGAGTCTAGCTAAGGGTTTAACCATCTCATTTATTTTTTTCTTTAGTTTCAACAAACTTCTGTATTATTTTCTTCTTTCTATATCGTTAATTTCTACTATAATTTTAAAAATAAATTCCTTTCTAGTATTGAGTTTGGGATTAATTTATTGTTCTTTTTTTCTGTTTTTCCTCCAGCTGTCTGATTAGGCCATAATTTGAGCTTTATCTTTTTTTTCTTGATGTGAATCTGTATTACAATGAACCTCCCCATAGTACTGCTTTTGTTGTATCTCTATAGGTTCTGGTAGTTTGTGTCTTTATTCTGATTCATTTTATACTATTTTATTTCTTCTTTGAAAGTCAACAAGGGACCTCTCTCCCCAACCCAGTGGTGATGTGGTCCTGTGGCTATCCAGGCTGGCAGTGTGGACAATGCTGGGGTGCCATGTCATATTGGGGATCAAACTCAGGGTCTCCCACAAGCAAGGTACATGCATCACCTCTATCCTACCTCTATGCCCAGGTTTTTTGAGTCAAAAACAGTAGTATTTGGGGGAACATGAGGGATGGAGGGATGAAGATAAAATGTGGGTCTCCTGCATGCAAAGCTTAATTTTATTGCAAAATTAAAAGATTTTTTAAAATCTTAGTTTATTTTTATTTTTTCTGATAAAGAAACAATTATAGAAAGTTTTATTTGTTCAAAGTAACCAGTGCTATTAGGTGCAAAACAAAAAATAACCGCAAATCATACACACACATACGTACACAAAATTTCATAACCCCTCAATACTATTGTAAAATGAACATATAAACCTTGATTTTCATTAAAATGTAGTTTTATCTTCACACTAGTAAAGCAAATTTAGTAAAACCCGGATTTTATGTGTGTGTGTGTATACACGCACACACATATACATATAAAGCAATGCATACAATTATTGAGCTTCATCTTTTGGACAAGAATGCTAAGTTAGTTTATCTTCATAAAAAGCAATTCCAGGGGCCAGAGTGGTGGCGCAGCAATAGGGTATTTGCCTTGCACTTTGCCTTGCACTTGATTTAGGAAGGACTGTGGTTTGATCCCCTGGCATCCCATATGGTCCCCCAAACCAGGAGCTATTTCTGAGTGCATAGCCATGAGTAATCCCTGAGCGTCACTGCGTGTGACCCACCCCCATCCCCCGAAAAAAATTCCAGTTTGAGGGCACTTCATATTTGTCTCTTTTGCCAGCATCAAGTCTGCCTCATTTGAATCTGTTCATTTCATGAGGAGCATCATTTCTCCTGTTTTCTATGGCACCAATTTGTTCAGGATCCAGATTTCTGGCAAAGCCCCTTGGTTTTCAGCAGCATCTCTTTTCTTTGATTTTTTTATCATCAGGTTCACTGTCAGATAAAGATTTTATTTTTGAATCCAACTTTTTTAATCGACTTTTTGGGAATTAAGAAAAACTTCAGTCAACCCTGGACAATCTAAATTTTCTTCAGGTTCCCAAGTATTGCCAGCATCTGTAAATCCTTTCCACATCAGGAAATGTCTACTTTTCCCTTTACTACACATTGGTCCAGTTCTTTTTCCACCATATATTCTCAGCTCTGCCTCTTTGGTTCGTCTACTCTTTCCATTCTGTTTTGCTTTTTTTTCCATTATAGTTTTATTGGAATCCATTTTTTAATTGCAGACTTGAAGGGCTATTGCTTGTTGCCTTCTAGCTGCTCTGGGTTCTGGGTCTACGGGTCTCTCAGTGGTTGTTTATTTTATATTCATACTTTATTAAGACAGCATAGTTTATAAAATTATTATTATTATTAATTTGGTTTTTGGGTCACACTCGGCAGTGCTCAGGGGTTACTCCTGGCTCTACACTCAGAAATCACTCCTGGTAGGCTCAGGGGACCATATGGGACTCCGGTATTTGAACAACCGACCTTATGGGATGCCAGGATTTGAACTACCATCCTTCTGCATAGAAGGCAAATGCCTTACCGCCATGCTATCTCACCAACCCCTACAAAATTATTTTTAATTGATTTTAAGACGGACAATGTTTCAATAATAATATAATTACCAATATCAACTTCTCTCTACCATTGTACCCAGTTTCACACACACACACACACACACACACACACACACACACACAAACACACACGCACCAGCCTGGCTCCTTGACAGGCAAATGTGCCTGTTTGGTTGAGGTAATTTGGACTTGATGCTTTCAGTTTTGGTTCAGATATGTAGATAAACAAGAGCTCTATACTGGAAACCAATGTTTCCTCAGTTTCAGTGCTCCACCCCTGTTTTCTTCTGCTTTATTTTACTTCCCCTTTCAATTTATTTTCTTCCTTGTCCTTCTTCCTATTTCTAGTCTCAAAGGTAATTTAGGTATCCCCCCCCCACATGTGATATTTTGTATCCACTTTTTTTGTTATTCTACATAATTATCAATGAGATAATCTGCTATTTCTGCTGATCTTCTTATCCTGATATCCTTCAGTTTCATCTAAAATTTAAAAATAAATAGTTCTTTGACATATCTCCCTGATCTCTCAATAGCTCATGTTTGTTTTTGTTTTGTTTTGTTTTGGGGCCACACCCAGTGATGCTCAGGGATTACTCCTGGCTCTGCACTCAGAAATCACTTTGGGGCAACTTCTGGGAAGGCCAGAACCAAAACTGGGCCCATCCCAGGTTGACGGATCCAAGACCAATACCCTGATGCTCTGCTATTGCTCTGATCCCACATGTTTAAAATTTATTTTCAGGGGCCTAAGAGATAGTACAAGCTTGTGGCCAGGCTTGGTCTGGGTCTGAATCCCCAGCAATCCATATGGTCTCCCAACCTATCAGGAGTAAGCCCTGAGCACTATTGAGTGTGGACCCCCTCAAAAAAGACAAAATAAAAATTTTATTAATTTAGTCCTCAATGGATATATGTTTTTTTTAAATATAGAAATGAACTTTTTAAAAGAATAGTATATCTTGAGGTCTCCTATCCCTAAGAATAGTTTTATTATTACAAAAAAAGGTGCTTAACACTGGAGAGATAGCTAGTCTGTGGCAGTTGGTTAAACAGACCTAACAGGCTAGTGACGATGCTTAGACCTCCTGCCTCCCGCTTAGTACAGGGCTATCAGAAAGGTGGCAGAGCCGGGAACTTGGCTCTGTCACAGATCCACATATGGGGCAGCAGGTCAAAGTGGGAGGTTGCAGGTTCCCAAGGGTCTCTGGAGGTTCCTCTGTTTCTCTGGAGACTCAGCCACATTGATGGGGCAGGAGGAAGGTTTCAGTGCAGAAGTAAGAGAGGGGTGCTGGCTGAACTCAGATGGGGGTCTCTAGATTCAAAGGACTGGGAACTAAGCTTCTCCGTGGAGCAGGGTTGTCCCTGTTACCTGCTCCTCTGGTTCTCTCCCTGTCCTCTCTCAGAGGCAGAGGACACTGTGCTGTAATGGGGTCTGCAGAGCCCTCACCTATTCCCCATGGAACTGAGGTCTGGTGTGAGCTCAGGTGAGGTGGTTGGTTTGCTGAATGTGACGTGCGTCCTCACCACTGAACAGACACATGCTGAGAACCTGTGCAGCTGGGGACCACAAGGAAACAACCTGTGGGACCATGAGATTTCGGAGGTGATGCGGTTGGGGTTATGACTGCCCTTTTTGAGGCCAAGTGTCCTGAGTAATGTGTCCAGGCAGGGGATGAAGAGGCCTTTTCAGCAGCTGCTGCAGGCTCAGACTGTGTTGGGGTGACTGAAATGACTGTGTGCCTGTACAGGGGTGACCATCATTAGAGATTCGGAAGAAACAGAACCAGGATACTAGGATGATGGTAATAGAATTTGGGAAGGAGGATGGGCCCGACTCCATGGGGCACAGTGAGAGACTCTGGCTCTGTAGCCTACAGTCTCTGCAGCTTTTGTTTCAGCCACAGGTTTGGTCAGAAAGTAGAGGCGATGCCTGTGGTCAGCCAGGGCCTGTTCTCAGAACTGCTGAGATGCAGTTGTAGGCCTAGGTTTTGTCTGAGGTATATAGAAGGGACTGTGGGGAGACTTGGTGTGGCTTTATTTAGTTTAAGCCCATCAAAGAGCAAATTCGGGTCAGAAAAACTGTGGTCAGAACAGAATAATGATCTGAGAGACCCAAAATGGCCCTTGGCCAGGCTCTGAGACTTGGGGCCACACATCGTCAATCTGGTGCCTCAGTTTTCTTGTCTGCAAAGTAGGAGGGGGCTCAAGTAAGAGGGGGCTTTCCTTCCCTCTGATAGCACAAAGAGTCATTGGCCCTGGGTTTTGCTGAGTGACAGGGACTTGGCTCTCTGGGTGCCTGGTAATGGAGACCCTACCCAGAATCCAGGGTTGATAGGAGATTGAATTGAACCCCCACATATCTGGTGTCACACTCTCACTGCACTCTGAGAACATGGTCAGAATACTATTTGCCTGTACCCACAGTAGGGATTTCTTTCCCAGGAAGAGCTTATAAGAATGCTCAGCCTCACAAAAAGCAGCTATTTCCTGACTAACACAATCAGAATTATGCAGTCTCTCTCTCTCTCTATCTCTCTCTCTCTCCCTCTCCCTCTCTCTCCCTCTCCCTTTCCCTCACCCTCTCCCTCTGTCCTTCCTGTCTGTGTCGTCTCTTCTGTGGGGCTTCCCAATAATATGCAGTTAAGGGCTCAGTTCTTGGGAACAAAACTGCGAGGGTCCAGTGGTTTTGGAGACAATTAAAGCTACCCAGTGGTGCTTGGGAGGATCCAGTGGTAGTACCAGAATTAGCACTCAGGTCCTTAAGCTCACAAGGCATGTAACCCTGACTCCAATTTTTAGCCACAGATAATTTCACAATTTCATTTCCTTTAGTATTTCTTTTTATTTTTTCCTATGCTTTGTTTCTGAGTCATAACCAGTGACACTCAGGAGTTACTCCTAGCATGGTGCTCAGAAATCACTTCTGGCACGCTTGGGGAACTATGGGATGCTGAAGATCAAACTCAGGTTGTCCGCATGCATGGCAAGGCAAGCACATTTAGTATTTCTTATTGGAAATTATTTTTAATATTATCTATTGCTAAAGTCTGTTTTTTAACTGTCAGATTCAGATGAACTTAGATTTGGCTATCAATGAGGAGACATATTTAATAAATATGTATGTAAGCTTAATAATTGTTTAGAAGGGTGAAGAAACAATATAAATGAGCCCAGTAGGGGCTTCTGAAAAGAAACCTCACTGTGACACTGGATTGCTCAGGACTGTGTTAGCAGAAATCCCCACCCTAGTATATTGGTATTTTCTTGCATCTCTGCCAGCTTTCATGTAGCTCAAATGCCAGAAGCTATGCCCACACAGCACCTAGGGTGCCTCCGTTTCAGTGCAAGTCTCCTAGATGGAACATGATGACTGGTTTCACTATTATAAGAAATCATAGAAGGGACTGGAGTGATAGTGTATTGGTAGGGTGTTTGTCTTGCATGTAGCTGACTCAAGTTGAATCCCTGGCATCCCGTATGGTCCCCAAGCCACCACCAGTAGTAATTACTGAGTACAGGAGTATACTGTTGTAAAACATGAGATCAGAGACTTACTGGTGTTGAATAAACCATATCATGGTATTTTTCAATATTTAATTTTTGGTTGTTGCTCAGTTCATTTTTGTATGTTTGGGAGCTACCACACCTGTTGGTGCACAGGAGTTACTCCTGCTATGTACTCAGAAATTACTCCGACAGGTACAGAGGATCATATGGAATGTTGTGGATCAAATACACATGTGCAAGGGAAGCACGCTGTACTAACTCTCCAGCCACGGCATCTTTTAGTCTTGTTCTCAAAAAACCATTGAACTTGGTTTGATATCTTTCCAGATTTTTTTTTTTTTTTTGGTTTTTGGGTCACACCCAGTGATTCTAGGAGTTACTCCTGGCTATGCACTTCAGGCTTTGGGGATCGAACACGATCTGTTCTAGATTAGTGTGTGCAAGGCAGATGCCCTACAGTTTGCGCCACTACTCTGGGCCATCTTTCCAAATTTTGAGTTAATGCAACTTGTACTACACCTTCTTGAAATATTGAACCAAATGATATCAACATAACTGTCTTAAAGCTTTTCTACCTCTCTTTTAACCCCCTTCAACTTGTACTCAGACCTATTATATTGGTTCTATTTAGTCCTACATTATACAAAAACAAACAGACAAACAAACACCAACAAAACGGGGCCCGGGAGATAGCATGGAGGTAAAGCATTTGCCTTTCATGCAAAAGGTCATCGGTTTGAATCCCGGTGCCCCATATGGTCCCCCGTACCTGCCAGGAGCAATTTCTGAGCATGGAGCCAGGAGTAACCCCTGAGAACTGCCGGATGTGACCCAAAAACCAACAAAACTCAGTTGACCCAAATGTGCTAGTTTGTGGACACTGCTGTAGATGTTGTTCTTTGACAGGGAGGCATTCACTTATCAGCATACATGTGCTGTTTCTCCATAATTACTCAACACTGTCCCCTTCCAAGTCCTAAGGTCCATACATATGATCACTGTCCTGCCATAAAATGGCTATATATAGGGGCCAGAGAGATAGCATGGAGGCAGGGCATTTGCTTTGCATGCAGAAGGATGGTGGTTCGAGTCCTGGCATCTCCTATGATTCTCTGAGCATACCAGGAGCGATTTCTGAGCATAGAGCAGAAGTAACCGGGTGTGATCCAAAAACGAAAGAAAGAAAGAAAAAAAGAAAGAAAGAAGGAAGGAAGGAAGGAAGGAAGGAAGGAGGGAGGAAGGGAGGAAGGGAGGAAGGGAGGAAGGGAGGAAGGGAGGAAGGAAGGAAGGGAGGAAGGGAGGAAGGAAGGAAGGGAGGAAGGGAGGAAGGAAGGAAGGAAGGGAGAAAGAGAGAAAGAGAGAGAAAGAGAAAGGAAGGAAGGAAGAAAGAGAGAGAAAGAAAGAAAGAAGAAAGAAAGAAAGAAAGAGAAAGAGAAAGAAAGAGAAAGAGAGAAAGAAAGAAGAAAGAAAGAAAGAAAGAAAGAGAAAGAACGAAGAAAGAAAGAGAGAGAGAAAGAAAGAAAAAGGCTATAAATAATCTCTAATTAGTTGAGGCAAGGAGCAAACTTGACCGATGCTCAATCTTCATCAGCATCTCTGGAGCATCCTAGTGAGTGAGAGACTATGAGAGAAAGGGACAGAGATTGGAAAACAGAAACAAAATGATGTCTCTTTATTTTCATAAAAGGTTGCCTGGATTAACAAAAAATATAGTTCAGTTGATGAGATTTAGTAAGCATTTGTTTCTATAGTGTGGAATAGGAGGTTCAGCTATATATTAGGGTAAGAGACCAGATAAGGAAGGGACTGAGGGGATGGGCTGGGAATAAAGAAAGGAAGTAACATGAACAAGGTGGGAAAAATAGTTTTAAAACGTTTCTGAGAGAGTGTGGGACCTACTCTAGGTTTTGTGGGGATAAAAACATTTTTACCTTTAGAGTCAAACATAAAGAAATATATAAGTAGATCTAAACTGTATGAATTAAAACAACATTATGGGAAGTTTTGTTCAGGATTTAACTGTCTAATGTCACAAAACACTAGACACTTCACTGTTCTGCCTGTGCTGCACATGACCAACCTGTGGGAATCACAACTATTTTGAATCACTAGTCCATATGAGTCATCTTTCTTCCCAACACTACTGACCTGCCTATCTCTTTATAACATTTTATTCACTTTTTTTGCTTTGATTTGTAAATTAAAGTACTTCTATTTACAATAATTTTAATATTATTTTAATTCTTGAGAGAAATAAATTTTGATTAAGTGATACGAAATAGCACTGGTGATATTCCCACATTTCTTCTCCTATTGCATTCAATTAGAGAATTTTCATCTAGGGAAACTATTATTGTCTGATAATGACACAGGGATATTTGGGCCTCGGAACCCATGTGATGCTGCATTGTCTCTGTGAGAACAACAACAGAAAAACATCTTCAAGAAGATGTCCAGGGAAAATGGAGAGAATCTGGGATGAAGAGAATGTGGAGAGAGAGGATCTCAGAAAAGTAGCAACTACAAAGTCAGAATTGAATCACTTGAATATATTCTAAAATACTGACATCTGAGAGTCACCATATCTGCATCTGGCCATCTCCATAGACTGTTCTCAATAGAGATGTAAACCAAACCATGAAAAATTATGGGTGCATTGTCCACACAGCTAAAAGCTGGGAATCTTGGGAGGAGAAGGTGGGCCTAGTCTCCACCTTGCCAAAGCCATGCTTGCTGCACATATCACAAACAGTTGCTACTTTGCCAATGACCAGGCTTCACCACTCCTCTGAGGCTCTCTGCAGAGACAACAATCAGACCAAACCTCCAGGTATGCTAATATTTGAGCTTCTATCACTAGAACATTTTTTGAAGTGAGTGTGGACATCTTTCTTACACTTTCCTGTATTTTCTGATGCCCCATCAGCTGAAACAGAGCCCCACAAAAACCACAGTATCAACAACATTGCTTTCAGTTACTGGACAAATCTCATTTTTGTCTAGTACTGTCATCCCCAGAGGAACAGACCAATTTAGAAGCCAATGTGTATCTGAAGCCACCTAATGTTCAGAAACAAATAAAGTAACAGAATGGTCAACTAGTAACAAGAACATACTAAAGCTTCTGACAATGACTTAATAACCTCATTGACAGATGCAGTAATTTTCACAATCTTTTTGTTGCTGTATTTTTCCTTCCTTTTTTCTTTTCTTTCTTTTTCTCTTTTAATAATTTTGCTCCCACTTAGCTGAAAATGTATTATGAGCAACTATATCAAATATGCATACATAAATTAAGTTTAAATAAGTAAATTAAATAAAAATTACTGATATCTGAGCCTTACTTCAGAGATTTTTCTGGTGAATAAGTTTTGCCATGGTAGTAGTCTGACTGAAATCATGTTGTTAGGAATATTAGAAATAATTAAGGAGAACTTGAAAGCCTATAGTCTGGATATGATACAGTTGTGTGGAGCATTTTACATGGACTCTTAAGTGAAAAAGAAGAAATAGGAAGAACTAAGGGAAGAGAGAGAGAGAGACATAGAGAACTATACATAGATCCATTTATGTTCTTGAAACTCAGTAACCACAAGTCTTCATCTGGCTTAAAGTTAATAATGTATGTAGTTAAAAATAAGAGGTGATGCTTGATGCAAGCAGCATTTCAGAGAATACTGACGACGTGACTAGTATTAGAAATTGATCAGAAATTTATCAGCTATAGGGAGGGAAATCACATAATGATAAAAGAGTCAACTAACTAAGAATAGATAATAATATTACACAAGTTTACACCTAACAGATATTTCCTATTCCAGGTCTTTAATAAACTTTAATACATGTAAAACAGCAGAAATAATACTAATTATATTGTCTGATTATAATGATATTTAGACTAGATATTAAAAGAAGAAAGAAAATATCAATGTTTAAATCTTTGAAAATTATAGATATTTATAAATATTCTGTGTGTCAGAAGAAGAGAAGGGCCAGAGTACAGTGGGTAGGATGCTTGCCTTGTTCTCAGATGGCTCCAGTTCAATCCCCAGCATTCCATATGGTCCCCTGAGCCTGCCAGGAATGATTCTTGAGCACAGAGTCAGGAGTAACCCCTGAGTGCTGTGGGGTGTGGCCCAAATACACACATTCACACACACACACACACACACACACACACACACACACACACACACACACGAGGGAGAGAAGTCTCAAAGGGAAATTAGAAAATAATTAAACTAAATATATACACAATATTTTAAAATGAGTGTCATGACACAAAATTAGAACATGAAATACATACAATACATGTAGGATTAATGATGATCTTAAAAAAGAATAAACTCATCATAAAAACATAGACCTTATTTTCTAAAATTGTAAGTAGAAGCAGCAAGGCAAAGAATTAGGAAGAAATTGAGATAAAAGCAAAACCAGTAAAAATAATAAATATTTTATTTTTTGTATGTTTGTTTCATTTTTGTTTTTGGGCCACACCCGTTGATGCTCAGGGGTTACTCCTGGCTATGCGTTTAGAAGTCGCTCCTGGCTTGATGGGACCATATGGGACGCCGGGGGATTGAACTGTGGTCCAGCGCTGTGGTTAGCGCTGTGGTTAGCGCTTGCAAGACAGACGCTTTACATCTAGCGCCATTGCACCGACCCCAATTATAAATATTTTAAAAGTTAAAACTACATCGGGCCATAATAATAGCACAGCGGTAGAGCATTTGTCTTGCATGTGGCTGACCCAGGGCAGACCTGGATTCAATCCCTGGCTTCTCACATGTTTCTCCAAGTCAGGAGCAATTTTTGAGCACATAGCCAGGAGTAACCCCTGAGTATCACTGGTGTGACCCAAAAACAAATACAAAAACAAAAGTTAAAACTATAATTACAAGCCTTAATGAGTAAAATAAAATAATTTACCTGTGTATTGGAAATTAAAAATATCTCAAAATTAAAAATTTCTATTTAACATTGCATAGGATAACTGCGTTATGACAAGAAAAAGAAAATGTTAAAAGATAAGCACTTGATCAACTATGCTAGTGAAGGCAGGGAAAACAGGAAGAAATCAAGAGAAAAGCCTTGGATCCTTTTCCTGTGTCTGACTCTAGACTTATGAGCTGAGCCTTCATGGACCACATCTAAATCCTCCAAAGCTACTCCTTTGAACACCTCAGAATCAGAGTTAGAGCTTCAACATGTAAATTCTGGGGACATATAACTGTAGCTGATGGATGTTCCTCAATGTGAGACTATTAATAAAAATGATGTAAAGATGATTCTAGAAACAATCTAACTACATTTTAATTCTTGTCTGATCATTTCCAGCTATCTGGACTTATTCAGTGACTTAATATTAGTGTTTCAAGATAGAAAATGGAGATAACATTGCCTTCCTCAGAGAGTAAATATCAAGAAATTAGTTCTAATCATTTTTAGTTATCATAATTAGGTTAAATCATCTTGGCCTTGGAGATTCTATTTAGTTTTTCAGAAGAAATTATGATAGTTATATATTCTTGGCCTGGGAGATTCTATTTAGTTTTTCAGAAGAAAATGCCCTAAATTGAGGTGTCGAAGTCCAGTGTTTGCAGGAAGAGATGAGTTCATGCATTTTCTGTGTTGTTGTTGTCAGTAGTCTTTCACTTTTCATGAATAAATGCTTTTTGAGTTACTGCTAGTCATTGATTTCCAATGAAAATGAATTGTACTATAGATCATCATTTTTTTCTGTTTTTATAGAAGTGAGAAGTTTTGGGAGCTGGAGATATAGCATGGAGATAAGGCATTTGCCTTTCATGCAGAAGGTTGGTGGTTCGAATCCTGGCATCCCATATGGTCCCCCGAGCCTGCCAGGAGTGATTTCTGAGCTTGGAGACAGGAGTAACCCATGAGCACTGCCCAGTGTGACCCAAAAACAAACAAACAAAAAAAGAAGTGAGAATTTTTGAAGGTTCTTATTCTCACATTTTCTACTATTATTGATGGGGTTCATGGGGACCAGGGAGCAGGGAAGTAGTAGCCACAATAGAGAAAGAGTTACTGCAGGCTCAGCCTACCACAGCCCAGCAAAGTGCAGTGGGGTGTGCATCAGAAGTGGTAGAATCTCTTGCAATGCTCTTTACAATAGCCAGACTCTGAAAACAACCAAGCCCTTCAACAGATGAACGGCTAAAGAAACTGTGTACAAAATAGAATATTATGCAGCCATCGGGAGAGATGAAGCCATGAAATTTTCCTCAATGTGGATGTACATGGAATCTACTATGCTGAGTAAAATAAGTCAGAGGGAGTGACACAGATATAGAATAGTCTCACTCATCTGTGGGATTTAAGAAAAATTAAGGATATTATTGTAATAATGCCCAGAGACAATAGAGATGAGGGCTCGAAGGATCGGCTCACAATATGAAGCTCACCACAAAGAGTAATGAGTGCAGTTAGGGAAATAACTACACTAACAACTATCATGACTATCTTAATGAGTGAGAGACGTAGAATGCCTGTCTGGAATACAGTGATGGGGATGTTCTGTTTATGACTGAAATCCAACTTCAATCATGCTTATAATCATGGTGCATAAGTAAAGATTATATAATATATATTCATATATATTTATTATATAATATATATTCATATCATATATTCATGAATATATTCATATATCATATTCATATATATGATATATTCATATGTGTCATGAATATATCATATATGAATATGGATACGATATATTAATACATGTATCATGAATATATCATATATATGAATATCATATACTCATGAATGTATTCATATATATATATATATGAATACATTCATGAGTATATGATATTCATATATATGATATATTCATATATATATATATATATATGAATTTGTCCTAGCTCAAGCTCCTACACAGTGAGGACAGTGAGATCCTACCTAGAAATTCCCTGAAGGTAAGGGGAGACTAACTTGTTCTGTGAGGTGTGGAAACTGATTTTTTTTTTTTCAGGAAGCTGCTTGTCTCAGACTGGAGAGTTAGCTCTTCACAAGAAAAATAGTCTTGACCTCTTGTCTCAGTTTCCCAGTTTCCCAGTTTCCCTGCATATTGTCACAGATAGCAATTTCAGGAAAAGGCAAATAGTGAAGCAAAGAAAGCTGATTTAAAAAAGAGGAACAGAAGAAAAAGAACTGCTTTCAAGACAAAACACGGGCTTCTCCAGAGAGAGGAGGGAGCCCCATATGTGGGTTTTTTGTGCTTCTGAATGTTCTTTGTACAAAAAGGTCATTGCAACTGTCCTCAAAGGGGAAGCACTCTGAACCGTTGGTGGTCTTCTCTTAGAGGTAGATCAGGGCCTTTGTTCCTGCTACAGCATCTCTTCTCCTGAGGGTCTCCTTATCTTTGCTGGTGCTGGTGTCATTCAGAATATTATCAGGTCCCCCAGTTCCTGCCTCTCAAAGGAGATTCAGTCTCTGTGCTGGGAGAGGGCCATTCTTTTTCATATAACGTCTTGGTTTTACTACCTGAGAACCTGCCCATCAGCTGCCTCCCTGCTGCCTCAGCACTATTCACACCGAACATGCATGCTGAATTAGTTTTCTAATTTTGCCTAAGTTTTCTAATTTTTCTCAGAATGTAAATGTTTTTCCTGAATGACCACAGAAACCATTCATTTCTCTCTTATTACTTTCTAAGTTTTCTTTCTGCTTGCTTGTAATCAATGATGATTTTAGCTTTGTAAAGCCAGCAAAGAGCTAATGGGTATTAAAGTGGGAAAAACAAGGAAAGCTAGTGATGGGCAGTCTGCATCTGTTCCTGTCTGCTCATGTGCAATCTCTGTGGGAAGTCCTAGTCCTGGGAAACCAGTAGTTGGCAGCTGTGCTCACAGGCAGGTGAGACAAACAATTCATTCAGACCCTGGATCAAAGCTATAGTATACTTTGCACACGGCTGACCTGGATTTTACTCCTGGAATTCCATACAGTCCCCTGAGAATGGCAATGAGTAATTTCTGAGTGCAGAGTCAGGAATAACCCCTAAGCATCACCAGATGTACTCCCAACCAAAACAACAACAACAACAGTAACAAAAAGACAGTTGATTTAGATTCTATGCCCTATTTTCCTTCCTGAGAGCACTCTGTTCTCTTGAGACCAGTTTCCTCACAGATGAGGAATTAGCAGACACAGCTTTCTCTGGAGGTGTCATACTCAGGATTTAGAATTTTTGTTTCTTTTCTTTTCTGAGCATGTTATACTGAGTTGACACTAATTGTATCTATGAATCCCTTGATACCTATTTAAAATGTGTTCTTGAGCAATGTATTTATTCTAAACTTACATAAAATAATATAAATTTATATTTATAAAATGATACGTTTGGATAAATCTGGATTTTTTTGTGTGATCTCTGCAATGCTTAGAGAACAGAATCTTGAAAATTAAACTCAAATTGTTGGTTAGTTGAAATCAGACATGCCATGGACTGGAGTGATAGCACAGTGGGGATGGAATTTGCCTAGCACATTGCTGACTTGGGTTCAGT
>PVKC010016981.1:0-20479 GCA_004027635.1 Crocidura indochinensis
CACTTACCATATCAGCTAGTAATTTATTTTGATTTTTAACTTCATGGCCTATTTCAATGGAAAGCTATAACAAAAGAAATATATCATTACTAAATATATTATTTATTTTAAATCTTAAAGTGTTATATTTCTACTATTTCCCAACTCTAGACTTTGTCTTCTTGCTTTTCACTATATTGTATCTTACCATTCAATTTTAACTTTGTAATATTAGTTTTTATTTCTGCATAGTTTCTGTATATGTGAATGCTTTGCCTCTAGTACTCCCCCCCCCCTCCTCCTACTATTACTATCTATTACATTCATATTTTAAAATACACAAAAGTACCCATATTACCAATTCAAATCTTGACATATTTAATGATTCACAAAGAAAATGTTATATTACCTTCTATATACAACAATAATTTATTTAGATTTAAAATACATTTTACAAGGACTGGAGCGATGTCACAGTAGGTAGGACATTAGCCTTGCACGTAGTCAACCTGGGTTCAATCCCTGGCATCCCATATGGTACCCTGAGCCTGCCAGGAGTGATTTCTGAGCCCAGAGTCAGGAGTAACCCCTGAGCAGTGCCCGATGTGTCCCCCCCAAATAAATAAATAAATAAAATATATTTCAACATTAAAATTTACAAGTCAGTATTATCTAGATCAGAATCCTATGCAGCATAAAGTTTGAATGTAAGAGAAACAATATTAAATGGTAAATATGACTCTTATTTAAGCTAATACCTATTTAGTAAGTCATATGACAAATTCATCAAGGCTTCCTTTTCAAAATATTTAAATAGATAAGCGCTACTAAAAATTTTGCAAATGATTACAAATATTGATCTATGGTTAATTTGTACGGAAAGCATATACACAATAATAACCAAAATAATTCTAGAATGCCACAGAGAACAGAAAATAAGCCTTCCCAAATTTAACAACTCAGAAAGAATAAAGCGATGGTAAATCTAGATAGACCAAGCTTCCTAACTACTTCCTAGAACTACAATTCATGCTAAGGAAAGAATTTTCCAGAGGATTACAGCTTTCTTCTTTCATTGTTTCATTGTTTTCATTGTCCTTTTAATTGAATTTAACATAGAAAACTATAAGGTTTACAGGCTGGACACAATTCAGTTTTACAGTTTTAATTGGTAAAGGAATACCAATTAAAAGGTTGCCAAAGGTTTAGGCAACATGAGTTTCAACTAAATGTTTTTTAAGAGTTCAGTATGATTATGATAATGCAAAGTAAAACAAAGATTAGGAAAATACTTTTTGTAATTTTCTTTTACATAATATATTATGATTCTATACATATTCACTCAATAGTATAAATAAAGAATTATTCTAGGAACTGTAGAAAATGTAAAAGTACAGTAGGAAACATGAATGGTAGTTCTAGGAAGTAGTTAGGAAGCTTGGTCTATCTAGATTTACCATCGCTTTATTCTTTCTGAGTTGTTAAATTTGGGAAGGCTTATTTTCTGTTCTCTGTGGCATTCTAGAATTTTTTTGGTTATTATTGTGTATATGCTTTCCGTACAAATAAACCATAGATCAATACTTGTAATCATTTGCAAAATTTTTAGTAGTGCTTATCTATTTAAATATTTTGAAAAGGAAGCCTTGATGAATTTGTCATATGACTTACTAAATTTCTTTTACACACATAATTCTAATGCAGATATTATATAGTAAGCACTAAAAAAATACTACAAATAGTTTTCTGTTCTTAAGGGAATAAGTTACTTTTAATGTTCAAATCAGGCAGTTAGGAGTATATGATGATAAGGTAGGGATTTTCACATGGGCAAGATGTTAGTTAATACAAGGAGGGAGATGATGGTGACGGTAAAGGAATAGCAAGATTAAAAAGATGGGTATTAGGAAATTGGCAGTGCATGTAGTACAGAAAATTCTGACTTTTGTTAGCAACATAAACAAATTCTGAAAACATGGTAAGGGAGACGTAAAAAGTTGAAATTCAACTCTGAAGGACTTCTTTGATCAAGTTGTAGAGAGTCTATTATAGTAAGAGAGGATGTTGAAAACTTTTGGGAATATAGGATGCGATATTAAAAAATTCTATAAAAATATGATTATGCGGGGTCGGGCGGTGGCGCTGGAGGCAAGGTGCCTGCCTTGCCTGCGCGATCCCCCCGTTCCCCATATGGTCCCCCAAGCCTGCCAGGAGCGACTTCTGAGTGAATAGCCAGGAGTAACTCCTAAGCATCACCGAGTATGGTCCAAAAAAACAAAAACAAACAAACAAAAAAATACATGATTATAGTGACATGTAGCTCAGACTATATTAGGCAACAATTAAGAACACACTGAGGAAAGGTCAAGAAGATTTCCTAAAATTTCATTTAAGTAAATGAAGAGCAGTACTACAAATAAAAACGTAAAAAATACATAGAAATTCATATTCTGAAGAAAAAAACATATAAGTTGGTGACTAACCTGAGGTAAAAGGTAGAAACAAAAAGAATGAAATAACATCTCTTAGGAGGTGAGAATAAGAAATAAATTCAGGGTAAAGGTTACTTAACGGTTGGAGAGTGATAGTTCTTTGACATTATTACAGATAATAAATAGCTATACAGTTGTAATGATCAAAAATAGCTGGAATTTTAAGAAAATAATCAAATTTATCATACCTTTTGATTGGTCACATTTTCTTTTTTGGGGGGGGTGTTGGGACACACCCAGTGACGCTCAGGGGTTACTTCTGGCTATGGGCTCAGAAGTTGCTCCTGGCTTGGGGGACCATATGGAAAACCGGGGGATCGAACTGCGGTTCGTCCAGGGCAAGTGCAGGCAAGGCAGGCACCTTACCTCCAGCGCCACCGCTGGTCCCGCTTTAGTCACATTTCCTAAGCATCTATTTTAAGTCATGTTCTATAATTGTGAGTGATTTTGACTTCAATGAACTAAATATGACATTTGGATATATGTACATTTGATGGCCAATTTGGATAAATGAACGTTTGATCGTTAGGAAAATAAATAATATACAAGATACAATATTATATGTACATAAATATACAAAGTCAAAAAGTATCTAGCATCTGTTATGTACTTACAGATTTTATGGCAGTTACTTTGTTTCTCAGACTTTCAGTGAGTCTATCATTTTCTTCTTCACAGGCATTATACCCACTATTAGCATAGCCATAGTTTCCATAGTTGCCAGGAGGCACCCCTTCACCTGCCAGAATCAAAGTCACAACAAGCATAGACTGTTGTAGTATAGATAGGCACTTTTGAAGTCTTGATAGGAAAGAACCGAAAAAGACCCCTGGAGGGCGTTGCAGACCATATATGTTTCTGATATCCATATTCAATGAAATAAATGAAAAACTAATAATAAAAGACTGATCAAATCTTATACTCTCTCTTAAGCAAAGGAGACCACACTAATTTTAATATATATTAACTGCTTACTAGCTAACTGCCCACAAGACACTATAATACGCACCAATATACAATATTTAGATATTCCCTGCTCAATACAACTACACCTTTTAAAAAAGATATAAAAAACAGTGGTATCCTGTGGTATACCTTCTTCTGGCTTATTTTACCCAACATGATATCTTCCAGTTCCAGACAGGAGAATAAACTAATAAATGGAATAATATATTTTTTAAAATAATAGCGTTAACTAAACAGTGAAGCTTATTTATGAAGGGAGGGAAGACAGTACAACAAGAAGGAACCCATTACAGAGGGAAGGTCTTTCATGGTGTCTCTTTCTTATAATAGAAGAGACCAGGAATTATTTATGGGACACACTTACTGGGCATTAGCAAATATTTCAGCAACTACCATGTGCCAAACCCATTCCCAAGTGTTACTTGTATGCTCCTTACCTTCTAGAAAATAGCATTGAAAACAAAGAAATGGTTTCCACTTTCCTAATAAAAGTACTCATAATTCATCAGGTGAAGTGATGTTTGAACAGTGAATTCATATAAAAATGTGTTACGAATTAAGAGAACAACATGATTTAGAATTTATTTAGACATAATTTAAAATTCCCAACAAACAAATAAGACAGGTCCTTTTCTGTAACCAGACAATAGTACACTTCGAATGAAGTGCTTGCTTTGCAGTCAAAATTTCTAGTGTTTCCTGAGCTCAAAGCTAGAAGTAATCCCTGAGTACCACTGATGAGACCTTCAAATCAAAACCAAGCAAACAAACAAAAGCAAAATAAATAAATTTAAAAAGCAGATATTTTCCTTTAGCAATGCACTAATCAGGCAGTGTTCAGGGGCTACCAGTTTTCCCCCCTATGCTGGGTAAAAGTTGGATATCACCATGGGGAAGTGCTGATCAAACTAAGCCTGAGCACATGCTAGCTGTGTGCTCTACCACCTGATCATATCTCTTTAGCCCCACATAAAGCTCCTTTAAGGTGTAACACGGCATAAATCTCACTTTTTAGACATTTTAATAAAATATCTCAAACTATACACAGTATTAATATTGCATCCAGACTCAACTCCAAGAGCAGACACTGTTCAATTTATGGCTGAAAATGCCTCATAAATGCGCAAACACCACACACATAGGTCAATTAATAATGGCTATAAATTAGTCAATTAGTGAATAAATCTGAAATTGCTTTTAGTAAACTGTGCATATTTAACAGTAGATATAGCGTATCATATTTCATTGTAAGAACTAAGTATATGGAGCTGCAGAGATAGCACAGTGTTAGGGTGTTTGCCTTGCACAGAGCCGATGCAGGATTTGAACAGTAGTTCCCTGAGCATGCCAGGATCTATTTCTGAGTGCAGAGCCAGGAGTAACCCCAGAGTGTCGCCAGGTGTGACTCAAAAAAGAAAAAAAAAAAACCTAACAACAACAAAAAGAATTAAAGAAAATATATAAAAATGTAAGTGAATTTACCTCTGGTTTCAACTATTCTTATTTACCTCAAATAATATTAATAATCACTGAACCTGCTAAGTACTTCATATAGAAATCTATGTTCACCATCATAAAAACAATAACAAAATGCATACAGTGTGGTCCAGAGTCAAAATCTCCCCACTGCTCACTCACTACTCATAAAACTTTCCATATTTTCTATTATAAAAGTAACATTTCCTCATCTCAAAAATTAAATAACCATTTTTAAAACACACCTTTTCTTCATTTGACAGTGCTTCTCTATGCAAATGCTAAAACAGACATGATCCTATGATCTTGAAAGAAAAAAAAAATTGTCTTATTTTAAGACTAAGTTTTTCTTTTTGTTTTGGGATCACATTTGGCAATGTTCAGGAATTACTCCTGGCTCTGTGCTCATGAATTCCTCCCGGTGCTGCTCCAGTATATCCATATGGGATATCAGAGATCAAACCTTAGTTAGTAACATGTAAAGCAAGAACCATATTTAATATACTATCTCTCCAACTTATGACTAAACTTCTAAATATTAAATATGTGCACACATGTATTATCTAACATGTAATTTCTGATCAGATTAAGTTAACCAATTAATAATTTCACCAAAGAATTCCCAAATTAGCAGTCATTTCTCTATTTCCTGTGTTGCTCCTGTTCCAGTTAATTCAAAATTCCTATCTGATTTGTTGCCCAGAAATCTTTCAATACGCATTTCTATTATTAAAGACTTCATTTTCTCTTACCTTACCACCTATTCAGATGACAGAAAGAAAAACAAACCAAAATACTAAAAGTTACTACTCCAAATTTAATCATATCTTTCTTGTGGACTACTGCTATGATAAGTTGTAGGAAAGTCAGTGTCAAAGATCATCGTTAGCATGTGTACAATTCAGCAAAGTCTACTATATAAATACCACTACTTATCAAAAGCTTAAAAATTCAAACTAATACATACAGGTAGCCTAAACAAAAACAAACAAACAAAAAAGCAAGGTCTAAAAATGACATACTCTATCATAGAAATTCTAATTTTACTGGTCATGGACCAAGGAGACAATGATTAAAAAGCTCTTTAAATGAATCTCCTGTACAGTCAGGCTGAAGAATACTACTTTTTTTTTGGGGGGGGGGGTCACACCCAGCAGTGCTCAGGGGTTACTCCTGGCTCCATGCTCAGAAATCGCTCCCGGCAGGCACGGAGGACCATATGGGGCACCGGGATTCGAACCAATTACCTTTTGCATGAAAGGCAAACGCCTTACCTCCATGCTATCTCCCGGGTCCCAAATACTACTTCTAATGTTCCTTTTCTTGACTTCTTGACACAATGCTGCACAGAAAGTCAAAGCGAGTAAAGGATCTGATTATAAGATCCAACTTAAATTTTCAATTGTGAAATTACATTTGAGGTCATAAACTAAATGTGTGGTTAACAAAGTTTAGCAGCAGTAAAAGTTACCAGAATCCATAAGGGCAAAAAAATGTATTTAAAAGCAATCTCATGAGGCCAGAGTGGTGGCGCAAGAGGTAAGGTGTCTGCCTTGCCTGCACGTAGGAAGGACTGTGTGTGGTATGATCCACGGTGTCCCATGTGGTCCCCCAAGCCTGGAGCGATTTCTGAGCACATAGCCAGGAGTAACCCCTGAGCATCACTGGGTGTGGCCCAAAAACAAACAAACAAAAAAAGCAATCTCAAAATGAATGAGATGTTTCCCCTCACGTTGCATTTCTCAGGAAAAAAGAAGAGAAAAAAGCTTACTGCATGGTATAATTCTATGTTTCGCATATCAATCAAATCACTTTAATAACCCTAAAACACATGATTTACAATTCAAGGCTAACCATTTAGGGAATGAGATGGTAGGCATCTTTCACACTAGAATTTACCTTTTTCCTGCTTTTATTATTCAAGTTATAATCCAAGTTTTTATAACTTTTTATCCAAAGTTTTTATTCCAAGCTTCTCTGAAATCCCGAGATATTCCTTATCTTTAGAACTTTAGGATTTCAATGTATGGCTACTACAATGTACGATAACTGCTATTTTGCTATT
Source organism: Crocidura indochinensis (assembly GCA_004027635.1). Taxonomy (NCBI): domain Eukaryota; kingdom Metazoa; phylum Chordata; class Mammalia; order Eulipotyphla; family Soricidae; genus Crocidura; species Crocidura indochinensis. The sequence continues at coordinate 6,979 of PVKC010016981.1, forward strand.
CAACTAAATTAAAAACTTTGGGAAATGCATACAAAGTATATACAGTTTTCTCAACTATACAGTGTTTCAAGACATCCCTACTAATGAAACAAAGAAAACCAATTAGTCATATAAAATTAAGATTGTTCAAAAGAATCATTATTTTTCTTAAATTATCTGGCAAAACTTTCAATCACGTGAATATTCATCAAAACCATTTCTCAAAAGTTACTTCTCATATTACAATTTGTTAGTGTTGGAATTTAGAGATTTGGCAACCTTTGCTAACTTAAACTCTTGAAATTTGTGAGAAAGATTTTTCTTTTTTTCCATCTTACAATAGAAAAGAGAAACATTTCAAACACTTGGTGAAAATTCTCAATTACACTATACACTTAGAATATCTACTTTAAAAAATTCTTAATAGCTTCATAACAAAAAAAATGGGCTTCAAAGTTCCATTAAAGTCGTTGTATCTAACTTATTCCTACTGCTTCTTGTGCCAAAAGATCAAGGACAAACACCAACTCATCAAGCCTTGTGCTACTCTACTCTCTGAACAGTGAAACAGGATTATAGATAGGAAATGTGTGGAAATGGCCTTTAATCTTGATGTTACACGGTCTCACTTCAAGAGTAATGACGTGTATTGTACCTTTGTAACTCTAATATAATGCCATATGCAACACTCACATTTCAGGTTTCATTTTCGAAAAAAAAAAAAACAAAAAACAAAACTAAGATACAGGGCCAGTATAAGAAAGAAAAGAAAAGAAAAAAAGTGGGGGCGTTGGAAGCAGCAGTTTCTAGAAATCAAGTTCAATATGTATTAATAGTAAAAGAAAACAAAACACTTGGATCTCAGACCTCAGAGTTGACACCTGTTTACAACCCCACCTCCCAGCCCTCCACTAAGATGCAAACTTGGGCCAGAATAAAACTTCAGGAAACTTCAAGAAAGTGGAGGCTTGGTGGGGCGTGTTTCCAAACTTGGCACGACCTCGGAAGACCCCTCCAAATAGTGTGCTTTCTGGCTAAGTTTAAGTGAGCTCATGTCCGGGCTCCTGGCATGAAGGATCCTTGGGCCCAGAACTTCGAACCTCAGACTTCTTACCCAGGCCTGCGCGCCTCATCCTGTCAGGAGAGGGAGGGGAAAGGCGGGCGGAAGGGTAAGTAGAATGGCAGATCCCCGGGCAGCGTCTTCAGTACCAGGTCCCTGCGAGACACCAAGACTTGCCCCTAAAGCGCCACGACAGCAGAAGCCTAAACATCGCGCACGCTTATGGCGTCATGCAGGCGCCAGTTCATATCGCTCAAGCCAGCTTGGAAGCATTCTGGGAAATGTAGTTCTTCACTGTGGAGGAACCTCGAGAGGCAGAGGTGGGGCTTTCAGTTAGCTGCAGAAATTTGCAAGGCTTCCAAGTTAGAAACTGCAGTCTAGCGACCCAAGTCCCTCAATTTAGGGTTCTGGCTGTCCTCCACTAGCCTCCTGTATTCTCAGTAGACTGTGCTTTGGAATTGTTGCCCTTTCCAGACTCACGAAAAGATTGTTCATCTGCGAATCCTGTACCCCCCTCCTATTTCCCTCAATAAAAGTTTATTCCAGTTTCTGTCCAACACATAAGTAATCTGAGAGTCACAGAATAGTAGAACGACGAAAACCTATTTGTACACAGTCACCCCTATGAAAAATCAAGTTCCCTGCCATGGGGCACCTGCTCAAATAAGAGCTGCTGAGGAAGGAGAAGGAGGTCTCTGGGGGCATTGAAGAGTTAGTTGCATGTAAACGATGGGACTGCTGTTTTTCAAAGAATCATAAATAACTGGTCAAGTGACGAACTTGAAACCTAGAACTCTGCCTTTTTGCCTTTCTTTTGGCCAGACAACACCGGGCAGGACTCGATTGCAGTAGTGATCTTGAGCAAGCCCTTTTAGGTATTTACACCAGCTTTAAACGTGGATTTTTTTAAATGTCACAATGGTTTATTTATTTAAATTTAACAAGTTTATTCAGGAATTAAAAGGAGGGGGAAGAGAGAAATGTTTTCAAGAAGGAATATGGGATTCTCCAAGAGAAAAAATAAAGTTTTCACCTCAAGCAGGGAAGTGGGTCATTTCTCCCTTATATTGAGCAAATACATCTTGAGGAAAATCAGGTAAATGTCTTATTTCATACTTATTTTTAAACATATATGTTAGGACTATTTACCCAATTTAATTGTAGTTCACCATAAACTGAACCATCTTTGTTGAACATTCTGTCATACATTTGTATGATTTTTTGGTTTGTTTTAAACTGATATGTCTTTTATTTGTATTCGATGGACACATCCTTCCTCTTCCTCTTTAGACCTCTTTGTTTACATAAGCATCATTTTCTATGTTTATAAATTCTTCAGAAGCTCTCTAAAATTCTGTAACTTCCATGAAAACTTTATTTTCTTGACAAACATGAGATATCTACCTACCTACCTACCTACCTACCTACCTACCTACCTACCTACCTACTTACCTACCTACCTACCTTCCCACCTACCTACCTATCTAACTAGCTACTCCCAGAAGAGTTTAACTCATGTAGCTTGCAATGTTCAGAAACCATCAGTGCTATACTCAGGAGTGTTCAGGGGTCATGCTGAGCAGGTATTAAGGAGTACTAGGCAGTTTACTTAAATTATAAATAAACGTGAATTTTTAAATGGACACAAAGAATGCATAAATATTTTCACCAGTTTAAGGGCTTAAAGCTATGCTGGTTTTGGTGATAACGTTCTGAAATGAGAGTTTCACTTAAAATAAAATACAATGAATTTCATTTTGTACCGAATATTAGATGAAATGACTTTTAAAAAATATCCTGATACACAAATAATCAAAGTCCAGACAGTGTTATAATTTTTGTTGTTCTAAAGATTTCTGAAAATACAATGTCTGCTCAGTTGATGTTTTTAGATTTATTTCTATAAAGATAGTATTATTATCTTTTTAAAATATGACAACTATTTTAATGAGGAAATAATATTAATTCAATCGTATTTTGAGAAGAAAACTACCCATCAGATAAAGGCCTCATATCCAAAATATACATGACACTACAGAACTTTACAAGAAAAAAAATATAATCCCATCAAAAAATGAGGAGAAGAAAGGAACAGACACTTTGTCAAAAAAGAAATACAGATGACCAAAAGACACATGAAAAAAATGCTCCATACCACTAATCACCAGGGAGATGCAAATCAGAACCACTATGAGGTACCATCTCATACCACAGAAACTGGCACACATCACAAAGAATGAGAACAAACTGTGCTGGTGAAGATGTGGAGAGAAAAGAACTCTTATTCACTGCTGGTGGGAATGCCATCTAGTTCAATCTTTTATGGAAAACAATATGGAGATTCCTCAAAAAACTGGAAATTGAGCTCCTTTTCCAGCTATACCACTCCTAGGAATATACCCTAGGAACACAAAAATACAAAACGAAAATCTCTTCCTTACACCGACGGTATATTCATTGCAGCGCTCTTTATAATAGTCAGACTCTGGAAAAAAACAAGACGCCCTTCAACAGAGGAATGGCTAAAGTAACTGTGGTACATATACACAATGTAATATTATGCAACCGTCAAGAGAGATGAAGTCATGACATTGTCCTATACATGGATGTATATGGAATCTATTATGCTGAGTGAAATAAGCCAGAGGGAGAGAGATGGGCGCAGGATGATCTCACTCATCTATGACTTTTAAGAAAAATTAAAGACCTTTTTGTAATAATTCTCAGAGACAAAAGAGAGGAGGGCTGGAAGGTTCACCTCACGACATGAAGCTCACCACAAAGTGATGAGAAAAACTACATTGAGAACTATAATAGCAAAGTGAATGAATGAGGGGAGTAGAAAGCCTGTCTGGAGTAAATGTGGGAATAAGGTGGGGAGAAGAGAGATTTGGGACATTGGGAATGTTGCACAGGTGAAGGGGGGTGCTCTTTACATGACTGAAACCCAACTGTAATCATATTTGTAATCAAGACGCTTAAATAAAGATATTAATAACAAAGAAGAAAATTATTCATGAATAATATACCAATTCACTGAAAGTAATGGGTTTTAAAGATCTGCAGCAGGTACAGATATTGCAAATAATATCAAAGGTTTGGTAAGAGAAATTATAGCTACTCTATCATTTAAAAATTATTTTACAAAAAAGCCACAATTTACAAAGTATTCACAGTTGGGTTGCAGATATACTATGTTCCAGCATTAAGTCCACCATAAGTGTCTTCTTTCCTCCCCTTGTATTCCCCAGGTTCACTCACAAACCCACCAGTCCCAAGGCTACACCTTTACAAGCATATTTTTAAAGTCAATTGTTGACATTTGGATCTCTTGTTTTCAGTGCTCTTATCTCTATGGTTTGGGTACTTGGCCGTATCACTCCTTTACACCATAGATGTACTTGGATCCCTTTGAATTCTACTTCCTATTGCTCCCCATATATGTCTTTTCAGCCTCCCTCAGTTCTTTTTTTTCTGTTCTCCTGATATTCTGGGGCCAAGAATGATCTAGGTATCTCCCCCTTTCAAAAGTTGCTTTCCCTTATCCAGTTATTCTATATGTTTATCTCATATGAGATCATCCTATGTTTGTCCTTTTTCTGATTACTTCATTTAATGCAATATCTTCCAATTCCATCCACGTTACAGTGACTTCCATGCTTTCATTGTTCCTTGGAATTATATAGTATTCCATCATGTGTGTATACTACCAGTTCATGTATCATTTACCTATTGTAAACACCTAGATTGATTCCTTTTTCTTCTGTGGAAGTATCTTTTCCTGTAAAAGATACACTAGTTTCATAATGGAAATTTCATCTTAAGATAATCTATCAAATATATAAGTTTTAAAGATTAACTACTGGGAGCTAGACAATAATATAATATGTATGGCATTTGTCTGGCATGAGGTAATCTAGATTTAATTCCTAGCATCCCTGAGCACCACCGGGACTAATTCCTGAGCGCAGAGCCAGAAGTAAATCCTGATAATTACAGAATGTGGTCCAACAACATAATAAACAAAAATAATTAAATGCTTGCCAAAACAGACAAGATACATGGTTTTCTCTGATACACTATTTTTTTACAAGGATGGGATGTATGAGTGTAAAATATAGTCTGGGGCATGGGAGCAATGCAGAAATAAATAGTACTAGCACTGTAAGCCAAGACATATCAAAAGAGTTTTATATTGCACTTGTCACCTAAAAGCCCATATACTTGTTTGTTGCTACCCATTACCAGTCTCAGATAAAGATGGTTCTTCATTTAAAAGAAATTTATGCACAAAAGATAGAAGGGTGTAGGTCTAGAGAGGAGATTAAGGCTCTTGACATTCACACCACAAATCTTATTGAATTCCCATCTCTGGAGTTTCTCTGCCCTTCACCCCTTTGGACTCTATGCACAGAGCCAGTATAAATTCAAGCATACCAGATATGTTCCCCAACAAAAGAAAAGAGATCCAGTGCACAGAAGAATAATGATTAAATGTTGTCAGAATTAACATAAAGAGAGGAGTACTTTATATTTTATTGTTATTTTTTTAAATTGCTAGCTTTTCTTAACTAATTAAAGCAAAATAAAATTCTTATAAATAGTAGCTAAAACTGTTACACTTAATGCATAAGATAATTTTTTAGAAAGCATCTATGCTTTTGTGGTCTCTATGAAAGTAATAAAAATTACTTAAATATGGGCCAGAGAAATAGCACAGCGGTAGGGCATTTGCCTTGTAAATAGCTGACTCAGGACAGACCAGTTCAATCCCAGCGTCCAATATGGCCCTCCAAGCCAGAAGTGATTTCTGAGCTCATAGCCAGGAGTAACCCCTGAATGTCACCAGGTGTGGCCCAAAAACGAAAACAAAACAAAATGAAGTTCACAACTTAGTTTTTTTTTTATGACACTGATAGACACATTGACATTCATATAATATTTTTGTTTCATTTATTGATTGTATTTCTCAGTGATGTGATTAGTTATGCATAAATGAGAAACAAAACATTCAATAAGATGTTCAGGGATAAGAATTGCTGTCGGAGGTTTTTATTTTTGCTTATATTTGTTTATAATAGACATAAACCTAATTGTTCTGTTTTATCAAACAGCAGCACCACTTCTTTACAAGTGTCATATATAAATTCAAGTCCTCTTAATTCAGTTTATTAACATAGAAGCATTTGATAGACTGTTTAAAAGACTCAGTCTCAAACTTACATTTAATTAACAATTCCGTGATCAGTGAAAAAAGGTAAAATTTTACCCTTAATTTATGTTTAGGGATCAGAGTGGTGGCACAGAGGTAGGACGTTTGCCTGCATGCAGCTAACCTATGATGATCATAGTTCAATCCCTGGTGTCCTATATGGTCCCCCAAGCAAGGAGCGATTTTAGAGCAACACCAGGTGTACCCCCCAAAATTTATGTTTAAAAAATTCTTATAAATTAGAATTATATGTTTATAATACTGCACAGCATTAATAATAATGCAATTATTAGACATAAATTTAGTATTTAATACCAATGTTCTAAGGGAATCAAATTTGGAATTCCCATTAAAACTTGATTTGAATCCAGTAATTTTCCTGTAACTAATTTGTATTGACTTCCTTTTCTTGATTAGCTTGTTGAAGTCAGCTATGTCAATGGTCCACTTTTTGCTGAACATTATACAAAGTTACTGAATGCTTGCAAAGGTGACAATGCAGTTCAATGGAGGAGAGGTCATTTTCCCGTTAATAAATCACCTATTTCAGCACTCTACTTATCCTACTTTCCATCAAATAAGTTCCTTCATTACATAAAACTAATAAAATGAATATGGATCTAAAATCAGAGATAAAATTTAATTTTGAAAGAAAAAAGTATATAGGACAAAAAGTGTTTCTTAAATAGAACACCCAAAAAGTCAACCAAAATGGAAATTTTGATTAATTATATTACATTAAAAAAGACTGATTATTAAATAACACCAATAAGAGAATGAAAAGACAAGTCACAGTGTGGTATGAGATATTTATGATAAATGTATGTGACAAAGGACTTACGTAATAAACTTGCAATTAAAAAAAGATTAAACTTATTGAGAAATAAACAAAAATTTGAAAAACTCTTCACAGAAGACTTCCAAAAAATCAATATGAAGTTGAAGTGTTGCTCATTTGAGGCATCAGAAAAATGTAATAACAAACTTCAATTAGATGTTTCACCTCCTCTAAAATATGCAAAACCAAGTATACATATAAATGTAGCTCTCTCAGAACTTTCACGTATTCCTTATTGATGTAGAAAATGATATCATGAACTAGGGTAATAGTTTGACAAAATACATTAGAGTTGAAAAACATGCATATACTGCTGTCCCTAGGCAGTAACTAAAAGCAAAATCTGTATGTATATACAGCTAGATGATTGTGACTTCATTTTGCATAAAAATTACAAAGAAGAAGCAATGTCATTATACACAGAAATGAGCTAAAATTCTCCACAAATGCGTACAATAGAACAGGGCTGGAACGATAGAATAGCGAGTCGGATGTTTGTCACGCATGCAGCTGACCCAGATTTGATCTCTGGCATCCCATATGGTCTCCCTAGCCTGCCAGGAGTGATTTTTGAGAGCAGAGCTTGGAGTAACCCCTAAGAGCTGCCAGGTATGTGCCCCCAACAAAAAAAAAAAAAGAAAGAAATCCTATAACTTGCTTCCAGGTGACGTCAGTGGCTGTTTTGAGGCCCAGAAGCCATGCAAAGGCAGCAGTGACCCAGTAAAGCATTAGAATCTACCCAGAGGGGCAGAGCATACTTCCTGGCAACAGCAGCCACAGAAGCAGCAATATCGGCTGCCTTGGCTTTGAGTCCCGGAAAGTATGTCATTGGCACCCAGAGACAAAACTGGAGACAAAGAAGAGGAGGAGCAAAGTAGGGGACATAGAAAACACCAAACTACAACTGCAACAGTGGGGAAACAAAGCAAGCCTCCACCATGCTTAGAGAATAAAAATAGTAGCTCTAATGACCTCAGGGGCATTAAATAATAAGTAAGTGGATATGAGAGTAGAAATGAGAAAACTTAAAACTGAAGTAACAGAAAAATCTTGATAGGCAAAATGGAAAGGCTATCCAACAGAGTAACAGTAGCTGTAGACAGAGTCAGTGAGCTGGAAGATGAGATGCATAATTAGTCCATACAACAGAGGACATTGGAAATGAGCCTCAAAGCAAATAATCAGACAGTGAAAATGTTCTCAAAGAATCTGTACAGATGAAAATAGAAAATAAAATTTTCAGAAACAATATAAGAATCATTGGAGTTCTAGAGATACAGGAAGAAATATCCCTATGAAGTTTCAACAATCTAGAACATCATTGCAGAGAAAACCCCAGAGATAAAGGGTGCATGCATCCAAATTCTGCATGTCCAAAGAGTACCAACCAAAAGAGAGTCAATAAAAAAGCACCCCAACACACATCCTAATCACAATAATTAAACCTATATATATAGGGATGGAATACCAAAAGCAACAAGGTCAAAATGAGAAATTACATTCAAATGAGCATCACTAAGATTTACCACATAAATGTTACAATAAACGATAAAGGCTTAAAGGTAGTGGTGATATATAGTGACAAAACTCAATGAAATTAATGCATAGCTGAGTACTTCACCCAGTCAGACTTATATTCAAGTTTGAAGGAAGGATGCACAGCTTCTTGGATAAACAACAGCTTAGAAATTTTGTAGACTCATATACAAAACAAATTGTAAGTTTAATTTAAGAAAAGAGACCAACAGACACACCAAACTCTTACTAAAAAACACAATAAATTCCATAGCAATTATCTCTCTCAATGTTAGTGGTCTAAATGTACCATTTAAGAGACAGAGGGGGAAAATAGGTAATAAAAGATGAATCCAATCTTTTTCTGCCAGCAAGAAACTCATCTGAATAGACCCCCCAAAATAAAACAGGGTCAGGTTCACCTCAAAGGAAATAATGCCTAGGATACAAAAACCACACCAGAATGAGAGAAGCTATTCACCCAATACCCATCAGTTAAGGGGCTAATATCTAAGATATGCAAGGTACTGACAGAACTTTACAAGAAAAATAAACCCCATCAAAAAATGGGGAGAAGAAATACAGACAATTTCTCAAAGAAGAGATACAAATGGTCAAAAGGCACATGAAAAAATGCTCCACATACTAATCATCAGCGAGATGCAAATCAAAACAACAATGAGGTTCCAACTCACACCACAGAGACCAGCACACATCACAAAGAACAAGAACAATCAGTGCTGGAGGGGATGTAGGGAGAAAAGAACTCTCATTCACTGCTGGTGGGAATGCCATCTAGTCTAAAGCTTCTGAAAAGCAATATGGAGATTCCTCAAGAGGGCTGGAAATTGAGCTCCCATTTGATTGATCCAGCTATACCACTCTAGGGATATACCTTAGGAACACAAAAATCCAATAAGAAAATCCCTTTCTCACACCTATATTCATCGCAGCACTTTTCACAATAGTCAGACTCTGGAAACGACCAAGATGCCCTTCAACAGATGAATGGCTAAAGAAACTCATACATATACACAATGGAATATTATGCAGCCATCAGGAAAGATAAAGTCATGAAATTTTCCTATACATGAATGTACATGGAATCTATTATGCTGAGTGAAATTAGTTTGAGGGAGAGAGACATAGAATAGTATTACTCATCTATGTATTTTAAGAAAAATTAAAAACATTGAAATAATTCCCAGAGTTGAGATCCAGAAGTACTGGCTCAAGATATGAAGCTCACCACAGAGTGATGAGTGCATTTAGAGAAACAACCATGCTGAGAACATATGATAACTATGTCAGTGAGTGAGGGATGCAGAGGACCTGTCTCTAATGCAGGTGGGGGATAAAGAGGGAAGCGATGGGACATTGATGAAGGAAAGTTGTACAGGTTAAGGGGGTGTTCTTGTTATTACTGAAACGCAATTACAATTGTTTGTTATCACGGTGTTTAAATAATTTATTTAATTAGAAAAGAAAGAAATGAAAAGTAGGAGAGTACTACAGTTTCTACAGGAATTAAAAGAATAATCAGAGACTACTTTCGAAATTGTATGGCATAAAAGTAGAGAACCTGTAAAAAAATGGAATACATTCTTGAACGTTTATAACCTCCCAAGTTTGAACCAAAATGATCTAGCATATTTGAACAGTCCCAACACTATTGAGAAAATTAAAATGGTAATCAAAGGTCTTCCTCACAAAAAGTTCAGGCACAAAGACTCACTAATGATATTTTTTAAACCTTCCAGAAGGACCTATTGCCTGTACTTTTCAGGATCTTCCAGGAAATTGAAAAAAAAAGAAACGAAAGAGTTTTTATGAAGCTAACATTCCTGAGGGGCCAGAGAGATAGCATGGAAATAATGCCTTGTGCGCAAAAGGATTGTGTTTCGAATCCCGGCATCCCATATGGTTCTTCACACCTGCCAAGAGCAATTTCTGAGCATAGAGACATAAGTAACCCCTGAGTGCTGCCAGATGTGAGCTCAAAACCAAAAAAAAAAAATCCTGATACCAAAATAGAGAATTCACAAAAATGTCAACTATAGACCAATATCCCTGATGAACATAGATGCAAAGACTAAACAAAATCCTAGGGAAGAGGTTCCAATGCCTCATCAAGAAATTCATACACTATTACCAAGTAGGATTTATTCTGAGAAGCAAGGATGCTTCAACTTGTGCACATCAATCAACACATCAACAAAAGGAAATATAAAAACCACAGGATTATATCGATAGATGCAGAGGAAGCATTTGATAACTTCTAACAATTATTCATGATAAAAACTCTCTCACCATATGTGAATGAAAGGAACTTTACTCAATATAGTCGAGGGCGTTTGCTACAAGTACATGGTGTATATTATACTCAATGGAGAAAAATTAAAAGCTTTTCCCAAGGTTATGGCACAAAACAAGGTTTCTCCCACTCACTATTCCTTTTAGACACACTACTGGAATTACTTGCCATAGCAATTGGGCAACAAAAAGATATCAGGGGCATCAAGATAGGAAAGGAAGAAGTAATATTCTCACTGTGTGCAGATGGCATTATACTACATTTAGAAAATCCTAAAGTCTTTAATAAATAGCTTCTATAAATAATAAATTTTTATTAAAAAGTGGCAGGCTACAATATTTACACACAAAAATCAATGACTTCTTATACACAAATAATGATCAAGAAGTAAAAGACATTAAAAAATAGTTCCATTCACAGTAGCACCACAGAAATTCAATACCTTGGAGTCAACTACAGAGGTGTTGGACCTATACAAAGAAAACTATAAAACACTGTTCAAGAAATAAAAGTAGATACAAAGAATCAGAGACATATATCATGTTCATGGATTGGAAGGATTAACATCATTAAAATGGTAATACTCCCCAAAGCTTTATACAGATTTAATATAATCTCCCTAAGGATACCCATGCCATTCTTCAAAGAGGTGTATCAAACACTCCTGAAATTAATTTGGAACAATAAATACCCAAGAATAGCTAAAGAAACCCTTAGGAAAATGAAGATGGGAAGCATCAATTTGGGGATGTTGATGGCAGGATAGCTGCACTGGTGAAGGGGGTGTACGTTTTATGACTGAAACCCAATTAGAAACTCATTTTTAACCCAAGAGTTTAAATAAAGAGCTTATTTAATAAAAAGGAAAGCTTAAAAATTAATAAAATATACAGCAGACTAACTAAATCTCACAATTATAATATTTAGTGGTAGAAGCAAGATGAAAACATATTTTAAAAACTAGCAAAACTCCAGAGAGGTAGTTAAGTAGGTCACTTGCATTGTATGTGGTCTACCTGGTTTCCATTCCCAGAATCCCATATGGTTTTCAGAGATCTGTCAAGTATGATCCCTGAGCACAGAGCCATGTGGAATCCCTGAGTATTGAGTTATTTGGCTTCCCAGACAACAAAAACATATGACAAAACTAAATATATGTGCTAAAATAATGTAGGCTTAGTTTAGAATGGCTAATAGGTGGCAGAGAGAACTTCTGAAACACTGGTAGTATAAAATATATTTATTTGGGGTGTACAACATAGTTATTATTTTATATGAAATTCTGTTATGATGCAAATTTGTGATTTGTATATATATTGAATATTGTCTTACTATAATACAAATGTTACTAAAAAGGAATGCAATGCTGTTTTACAATAAGAAGGAAACAATGGCAATGCAAAATTTAAGAGAATTAGAAAGACTTGAACCTGAGCCCAGACCAATTAAATCATCCTAGAGACAAAATATTCCCTTGACTCTCTTAAAGACATTTTACTAATTGCACCAAGTGAAATGCTGGATGTTGGTTCACTTTAATATGCCAAGCTTAATGTTGTAAATTGAAATATTGTATTCTGTCCCTCTTCGCTATTATAATTAAAACCATGTAATTTTTCCAATTTTCATTAGTCTGCTCCACAACAGATGTCATAGGATGTTCTAGATTGTATCTCACTGTTGGTTTGGTTCCCTGATATGCTGACTCTGAGATGGGGAATAGCATGCAAGAAGTGCTTTGGAGTATGCTCTCAGGATCATTTTGTGAGATAACTAGAAGCAAAATTGAGCCCAAAGAGAAAACTGGCCTGACAATGTCCCTTGATGACACAATAATCCCTGAAACTGACTAGAGTCTTTAAAATTGTCTCCGAGAGGCTAGAGACATAATACAGAGGTTAAGGTACTTGCCACAAATGGTCCACCAGAATTCAATCACTAGTATTCCAGGTGGTTCCCTGAGCCTGTCATGAGTGACTCCTGAGGGAAGAGTTAGGGGTAAGACAAAGCAGTGCCTGGTATGCTCCAAATAAGTAAATAAATAAATAGAAAATAAAATAATTTTCTACTTGACCATTATTAACTGTGTACTGATTTTGGAAGCAGGAAAAGCCTTAGCAAGGTGACTCTGGTGCTGAAATTGGAAAAGTTGGCAAAGAGGGATCTCCTAAATTATACATGATTTTAAAGGAAATTTAAAATGAACACTTTAATTTACAAGTAAATACTTTTCAAGTTTTAAGTTTTGTTTTCCATTTTCAAACAGTCAAATAAATGTGACGTAGAGAGATGATAGGAGAGAGTGAGAGGAGAGAGAAGAGAGAGAGAAAGAGAGAAAAGAGAGTGAGAGAGAGAGAGAGAGAGAAAGAGAGAGAGGGGAGAGAGAGGGAGAGAGAAACAGAGAGAGGGGGAGAGAGAGAAAGAGACAGGGAGAGAGAGAGAACTCAAAGGTCGGTATCCTGCAATCCAACTCAACAAAACTGAAATCCAACTGAAGAAAATCTTTATATAAAAAGAAGCACTAAATTTGCTCTTCTAGAACTCTGTGGTATCCACTTTTTGTTTGTTTATTGATTGATTTTT
>PVKC010016982.1:0-20494 GCA_004027635.1 Crocidura indochinensis
GGGTTTTTGTATTGAATTTTTGTGTTCTTAAGGTATATCCCTAGGAGTGGAATAGCTGGGTCGAATGGGAGCTCAATTTCATAATGTTGTATTTTAATTTAATACAATTTGTTTTTTATCTTTATTTAAACACCATGATTAGAGGCATGATTATAGTTGAGTTTCAGTCATAAACAGAACACCTCCTCCTCTTCACCAGTGTAACATTTCTACCACCAATGGCCCCTTCCTTCCCAACCCATGTCAGTATTCAAGACAGGCATTCTATTTTTCTCACTCATTAAAATTGTCATGATAGTTGTTAGTGTAGTTATTTCCCTAACTACTTACACCACTCTTTGTGGTGAGCTTCATATTGTGAGCCGTCCTTCTAGCCCTCATCTCTATTGTCTCTGGGTATTATTACAATAATGTCTTTAATAGTTCTTAAAAACCATAGATGAGTGAGACTATTCTGTTTCTATCTCTCTCCCTCTGACTTACTTCACTCAGCATAATAGATTCCATGTACATTCACGTATAAGAAAATTTAATGATTTCATCTCTTCTGACAGCTGCATAATATTCCATTGTGTATATGTACCACAGTTTCTTTAGCCATTCATCTGTTGAAGGGCATCCTGGTTGTTTCCACATTCTGGCTATTGTAAATAGCACTGCAATGAATATGGTGTGAGGAAGGGACTTTTGAATCGTATTTTTGTGTTCCTAGGGTATATCCCTAGGAGTGTATACCACTTCTGGATAGCACACATGTATACCAGCATGTATACCACACGCTGAATCATATGGGAGCTCAATTTTCATTTTTTTGAGGAATCTCCATATTGTTTTCCAATATGCATTAGATGGCATTCCCACCAACAGTGAATAAGGGTTGCTTTCTCTCCACATCCCCATCAGCACTGATTGTTCTTGGTCTTTGTGATGTGTGCCAGTATCTGTGGTGTGAGATGGTACTTCATTGTTATTGTGATTTGCATCTCCCTGATGATTTTGTGATGTGGAGCATTTTTTCTTTTTCTTTTGTTTTTGTTTTTGGGTCACACCCACAAAGCGCTCAGGGGTTATTCCCGGGGAGGGGGGTGGATATGAGATGCCGGGATTTGAATCACTGTCTTTCTGCATGCAAGGCAAGCGCCTTATCTCCATGCTATTTCTCCTGCCTGATTTTTTCAGGTTTCTTTTGACCATTTGCATTTTTTCTTTGATAAAGTGTCTGTTCATTTCTTCTCCCCATTTTTAATGGGGCTAGATGTTTCTTTCTTGTTAAGTTCTATCAGTACCTTATATATTTTCTATATTAGCCCCTGTCTGATGGGTATTGGGTAAATAGTTTCTCCCATTTTGTGGGTGGTTTTTGTATCCTAGGTACTATTTCCTTTGAGGTTCAGAAGCTTCTCAGCTTAATATAGTCCCATTTGTTTATCTCTGCTTGCACTTGTTTGGAGAGTGGTGTTTCCTCCTTGAAGATGCTTTTAGTCTCAATGTCATGGAGTGTTTTATCTATGTGTTTTTCTATATATCTTATGGTTTCAGGCCAGAAATCAAGGTCTTTAATCCATTTGGATTTGATCTTTGTGCATGGTGTTAAATGGGGGTCTGAATTCACCTTTTTGCAAGTGGCTAAGCAGTTGTGCCAACACCACTTGTTGAAGAGGGTTTTCTTGCTTCATTTTGTATTTCTTTATCTTGTGCCAACACCACTGTTGAAGAGGCTTTTCTTGCTCCATTTTGGAGTTCTTTATCAAAGATTAGTTGAGTTTTTGTCTGGAGAATCTTCTCTGAATACTCAAGCCTATTCTACTGATCTGATGATCTGTCTTTATTTCAATACCATGCTATTTTAATAACTATTGCTTTGCAATACAATTTAAAATTAGGGAAAGTAATGCCTCCCATATTCTTTTTCCCAAGGATTGCTTTAGCTATTGTGAATGTTTATTGTTCCAAATGAATTTCAGGACTGTTTGATCCACTTCTTTGAAGTATGTCATGGGTACCTTTAGAGGGATTGCTATAAATCTGTACAAGCTTTGGGGAGTATTGCCATTTTAATGGTATTAATCCTGCCAATCCATGAGCAGGGTATATATCTCCATTTCCTTGTGTCCTCTCTTATTTATTGAAGCAGGCTTTTGTAGTTTTATTTGTATTGGTCCTTCACCTCTTTTGTTAAGTTGACTCCAAGATATTTGAGTTTGTGTGGTCATCATGTGAATGGGATTGCTTTTTAAATGTGCATTTCTTCCCTATCATTATTGGTGTATAAGAACCCATTGACTTTTGTGTGTTAATTTTGTAGCCTGCCACATTGTTATAGGAATCTATTGTTTCTAGAAGCTTTTTGGCAGTCTTCAGGATTTTCTAAATATAGAATCATGTCATCTGCAAACAGTGAGAGCTTGACTTCTTCCTTCCATATCTGGATGCCCTTGATATCTTTTTCTTGCCTAATTGTTAGGTAATGTATTTTTATTGATGTTTAAAATTACCACTGGATTAAAAATTCCATTTTACAATGCTGGAAAACTCTCTATATAAATATTAAAATGAAATAATAAATATCAAATGGTATAAAGAACACAATAGATGAAGACTTCAAAAATCCTTGAAAAACACAATCGGGTTTGGAGAGATAGCATAGAGGCAAAGCATTTGCCTTGCATGCAGAAGGATGGTGGTTCAAATCCCGGCATCCCATATGGTACCCGGAGCCTGCCAGGAGCAATTTCTGAGCATAGAGCCAGGAGTAACCCCTGAGCAGCACCGAGTATGACCCAAAAACTAAAAGAAAAAAAAAAGAAAAGAAAAACACAATACAATATTGCCCTCTGTAGTTCTATTTTCATAACAGCACTTTTTACAATAGCCAGACTCTGGTAACAACCCTGATGCCAACAACAGATAAGTGGCTAAAGAAACTGTGTTACATCTAATTTACAATGTGTTACAATGGAAACTAAGCAGCTGTTAGGAAAAATAAAGTTGCAACATTTTCTTATGCATGGATAGTTATGGTGACTTATGTTGAGTGAAATAAATCACAGAGAGAGATAAAAACAGAATATTAAAAAAGACAGTATAATAATAATAATAACAATAATAATACCCAGAGACAATAGAAATGAGAGTTGAAAAGACCAGCCCATGCATGATAAGATGCTTATCATAAAGTGTGGTAAGTGTAGTTAGAGAAATAACTACACTAACAACTTCCATGACAGACACAAACAACTTCCAATGATAGAGAGAAAAATAGAATGCCTGTCTCAAAGACAGGCAGGGATAGGGTAGAGGGAAATGGAGGACAATTGTGGTGGGAAAGTTGCACTGGTGAAGGTGGATGTGCATTTTATGGTTGAAACCCAATTATAAATATGTTTGTAACCATGGTGTTTAATAAAGGAATTATATATCGGAAAAAATTAAAAAGTAAAAAGTATATTTAACTGAAATTTTCAGAAAGTATTTAATAAATAGTTTATTTAATAATCTTGGATATTTTTGAAAAAAGAAAAAAGATCTCCTGTGAGAAAGTACTTAAAATTGCAAATAATTCCAATTTCAACTCATTTCTCAATACCATATCTAAGCCAAGAAACCAATGAAAAATAACACAAACAATGATTTAAAAAGCAGCCCTCATCCTAAGGAAGTCTTTCCTTTTTCCTTTTATTTGTGAACCACAGGCAGCAGTTCTTAGGAGATCAGGGAGTAGTAAAGGGATGGACCTGGGGCTTCCAAATGCAAAGCTTGCACTCTAGCCCATTAAGCCAGTTCCATGGCCACCTTTTGAAGTCTTAATGCATAATGATAACAGAAGTTAATGATGTTGAAGGAACACATTCCTCTTTCTAAAAATCTATTAGAACAATGTGGGTAATGCTGTCTTTTGCAAAGGAGAAATTCTTGAGCTCCTTTTACCCATGTTTAGGTGATTTCTAAGTGTTTAAATCATTGAATCCTGCAATAGTGCCCAATTCCATTGAGTTCTTTTTCTTCTCACTTTAAAAAATGGGGCTGGAGAACTTAGCTACTACAGTGGGTGATGTCTAGAATAACCATTGACAATCTTCTCTACCACAACATCAGAATATTGTTTTTATTGTTGTTTTTTGTTTTTTATTTTTGGGCCACACCCAGTGACTCTCAGGGGTTACTCCTGGCTATGCGCTCAGAAGTCGCTCCTGGCTTGGGGGACCATATGGGGCATGGGGGATCAAACCACGGTCCGTTCAAGGCTAGCGCAGGCATGGCAGGCACCTTACCTCCAGTGCCACCTCCGGACCCCAAATATTGTTTTTTTAAAAAATTTTATTAAATTTTATTAAAAGAAATGCATCATAGTTTCGTAGTTGATCATAATACATTTGTTTCAGGCTGACAGAAAGCAAAGTTATGAAAAACTATAAATAAAATAGGGGCTGGAGAGATAGCATGGAGATAATGTGTTTATTTGCCTTGCATGCAGAAGGATGATGGTTCGAATCCCGGCATCCCATATGGTCCCCCAAGCCTGCCAGGAGTGATTTCTGAGTGTAGAACCAGGTGTGAGTGCTGCCACGTCCGACCCAAAAACCAGATACCAAATATGTATATATACATATATATATATATATATATAAAGAAAATAGGAGATCTAAAATTAAAAAACCCAAAGAATTGGAAAAAGAAAAGGAAATTTCATTAGCATATATATTCATGACAATCATTGCATCAAAAATAAAGTTGTTGATACAATAGCAGAAGATTTAGTATGCTCGTTTTTTTTCAAGTAGTAGATGGACTAGAAGAAAAGAAACGTGTGCATGTGTGTGGCAGTTGTTTGCATAGGCACAGCAAAATATGGAAGAAATTGGAAGGAGAAACCTTTGACTAAAAACCTCACCCCTGAAGTGTTTTGGCATAAGAACAACTTCAGGCTCCAAGCCTAGTAGGTTGTTTTCTGTGGCCCCAGAAACAGTTCTTCACCATCACAGTTGTTGAGTCGACAGCTTCTTCTCTTTTAATTAAAGGATAAATATTTTTGGAAAAGTGAAGACTGAGTCACTTATTTTCCATTCTCTCTCTCTCTTTTTTTTTTTTTTTTCCTGGCAAGTCCTGGAAACCATTGCATGTGGGGATCCAGAAGAAAGAAGGCTGCTTGCATGTCAGGGATTTTCACTTAGGTTAAGCAAGGGCTTTGCTTCAGCACCTCTCAGTTGCTTCCCACCCAGGGAAGTAGGAGAGAGATTAGTTTTATCCAGCTACTTTGCTTCAAGTCCGCAGGGACTTGTGGAAGTTTGTGTTTGCATAATGCTTCTTAATGCCTGCTTTCAATTGTGTTCACCTCCAACCTTCATGGTTTTGAGGATCCAGTCTTGTTAAATCTTGTTTAGTGTGAAATAGCTTAACATCAAAGACCCAGGAGTGAAATGAGTGTGGTAGGATCATTGACTGGAATATCAACTAATTGTTTTCTCCTGTTACTTCCTCTCCTTTTCTCTTTGCAGGCTAGAGTAGGGTAGAACTTATATGCTTCTGATTTGTGTAAGAGGAGAAACATTACTTTCTGAGTGAGAACTGAAGGATTTTTAGAGCTAATGAGCATATCCTATGAGAAGGGAAAATGGATAAAACTGTTGAGGATCCAAAGAAAACAAAGAAGACATACTTCTGCATTTCTCCCCCTCGCCAATTGATAAGTCTTGTGGGTCTGGTAAAGAATGTATTTCTGTTCTGTAGGGACAAGGTCAAAGAGATGGGTACATCTTAGAGAAATGGCAGCAGTAGAGAAGAGGTCTTGGGTTTGAGGATGGCCAGATCAGGAAATGATCCTCCATGTTCCTTCTTGACTTGGGAGCTGGGGATGCTGACCTTGCAAGGCCGTCCTGGATCTAGAGAATATGGACATTGCTTTACGACCCTTCCTGCATTTTCTGTACTCCACACAGTCAACATCCACTCAGGTACAACTTGGAAACGAAAAATTTAGGTAAGTCTACTCATGAAGACTGGGATGAAAATGCAAGCTGGGTGCCATGCTAAGTTGATTAAAAAGCAGTGAAACAGCAATATTTCTTGAACACCTGAGCTTGTGGACTGAGATTCCTTTCTGCCACACTAGGATTAATTCGTGGCTAATTGATTTGAGGGGAAAATATTGATCTTTCACACAAAAGGCACATATGTGAGCAAGGCCCAACAGTAGCTGAAGCTGCATTCTAATTTGTCATATTAAGGGAGAAGGAAAAGTGTATGTAAATAAACAATGTTTAATTTTCTATGAAATTGTAGGGTTTAAACTCTAGTCATATTTTTTAGAGAATATGCACATTTTCAATTTCAGGAACTTAAAATTTGCTTTCATCATGATTGGATGTGAATGGATTTCATATATGTGTGTATTTCATATATGTGTGTATTTATTCACGGAAGTGCAATAGACTAGAAACTAGTATCCTGGATTTCAAATCTTAGCCTTGGCAGAGTCATTTTTCTCCTTCCCATGCAAACTGAGTGGCTTGGCTTACCTGAGAGTTTCTTTTCTAGAGTATCAATGATGGGGAGCCACCTTTGTAGGGAAATGCACAGTGGAAGAAGCACCAGGTTTGTTCTGGGATCAGAGACTCAAAGATTGGTTCTTAATACTCATTTATTTTAATGACCTTTGACAAATTATTTAAGTTTTCCCAGTTCCAGTTTCTTAGATGTAACATGATGTGGCTGTGACTACACATATGACTTTGTGTAGATGATACACCTGGATGTGCTTTTGAAATAATCAAGGATTACATTACAGACATTTGAGACCTTATTAGTAATCATTCAATAAAAATTTTTGAAATATGCTGATTAGATCTGGAAGGAAGGTAGAATAAGCCCAACATAATTTTAAGTTTCAGTGAAATTTTCTTCTTCATTAGTCGTACTAGTTTTGGGTTTTGGCCACACCTGGCTGTGCTCAGGAATCACTCCTGGTGGTGGTTGTTCAGGGAACTGTATGGGGTTCCAGGAATTTAGCGAGGGTTGACCAACTGTGAGGCAGGTAACTGCTGTGCTATTCTCCAACCCAAATTTCTCCTGATTTATAGAGAGGACTCTGAGAAATTAACAAGAGGCTGAGCCTAATTCAAAGTCAGACAGCCTGATGTCAGATTTCTGTCTCTCATCAGTGTCTGTTTGCTCCCAAACTAACATTAAACAACAATTCTAATTTTTTTTTTTTTGGTTTTTGGGCCACACCCGGTGACGCTCAGGGGTTACTCCTGGCTATTCGCTCAGAAGTCGCTCCTGGCAGGCACGGGGGGACCATATGGGGAACCCGGGGATCGAACTGCGGTCCGTCCTAGGTTAGCGCAGGCACCTTATCTCCAGCGCCACCGCCCGGCCCCCAATTCTAATTTCTTGATCTTTCTAACAAGGGAATTTGTAACCATATACTATTGAATGCTTAGAGTTTCAAAGTTGATTTTATTTAAGTTGATTTTATTTATTTATTTATTTTTTGTGGTCATAAAAATTTAATTTGGTTCCACTGGTCAGAAGTCACTTTTGAGGGTCACTGACTAGGAGTTACTGTTTCTTCCCAATGAAACAGCTATTCCTGATGATGTTCCAGAACAGCCAACAGATCACAGGAACTCTGTTTGAAACCAACAGCTATATTATAACTACTGGTCTTCAGTCAGGGCCACTTAAGTTGATTTTATTTTAAGAGAGGTTGTAGATTTCAACATTTTGTTTTTGTTTGGTTTTCAGAGCAAAAACAACCAGTATAGAGAAGTTCTGGGGAAGAACAGTACTCTCCTTTCTTTTTTGTTTGTTTTTGGGCCACACCCAGCGGTGATGAAGGGTTACTCTTGGCTCTGTCCTCAGAAATTGCTCCTGTTAGGCTCGGGGTATCATATAAGATGCTGGGAATTGAACCCAGGTCTGTCCTGGGTCAGCCATGTGCAAGGCAAATGCCCTACCACTGTAACTATCTCTTTGGCTTCCTGTACTCTTCTTTTTGCTGAAAACTCTCCAGGGATCTTATGCACTATGCTCATCTATAAGTAACAAAAGAGATGGGGGAAAAGAAAAGATAAAGAAATAACCAAATGTGATCAGGAAAAGTCAAGAGTAGAAGAACAACATATGTTGGAATCATTTTAAGAAAATGCAATTGAATTCCTTTGTATATTGTAGACTATAATTGAGATACTTGAATTTTCATAGAATATTTTTCTATTAAAACATCTTTTTTAAGTGAGTATGCAGGTATTTTAATTAGTCTTTGTAAGTCCACATATCTTTAAGGCAAAGTACCTGTATAACTTAAAAATAATTTTTATAATAAACTTGTGGCATACAAGTTAGGTACTTTTTTTATTAAACAAAGTTACATATAAACAAAAATCCTCTTGAAAATTAGCAAAAAAGCTATTACATGAGACATAATAAGAAAATGTTTATAGGGGCCCGGGAGATAGCATGGAGGTAAGGCATTTGCCTTTCATGCAAAAGGTCATCGGTTCAAATCCCGGTGCCCCATATGGTCCCCCGTGCCTGCCAGGAGCAATTTCTGAGCATGGAGCCAGGAGTAACCCCTGAGCACTGACGGGTGTGACCCAAAAACTAAAAAAAAAAAAAAAAGAAAATGTTTATAGTTGTGATTGTTGTGTATTTTGTCTTTTTATTAAATACAAACACACTTTCAAACATTTAGGGCACCTTTTAAGGAGTGAGGAAGAAATTAGGGAATACCTACTGATTATTATGTTATATCATCAGCACCTATTTTAATGATCTGAAAAAAATAGTTCTGATACTAGATGGTGAGTCTAGATAAACTTAGGATTAGTTTGAAGAGAGCTAACAGACTTTCACATTTGAGAAGCCAGACAGGGAAACTTCCCAGTGCATAAATGCTTCTAAATAAACATGTAAAAAGGCAAGTTCTTGTTTTTATCTTCCCCTCCCTTTTCCCCCCTCTATTTTATTGAGGGCTTTGCCTAGAGCTGATTCCTGGCTTTGCTCTCAGGGAATCATTTGGGGTGTTAAGCATTAAATCCTGGCCAGTGGGATACAAGACAAGCACCTTACACACTGTACTCTCACTCCAGCCTTCTCTTTTCTCTTTTCTAGTAACATTGCTTTATAACACATTTTGGGTGTGAATCATTAAAAATCAATATATTTTATATTGATAAAAAGTTAACAATGACAACACAGCAAGAAGTGAATTGCAGAGTAGAGATTTCCTCTCATCAGTCCACAAAGCTACCCTACGCTGTTGACATTTGCTTTGAACAAGAGGTCACTCAATCTAGACATGGGTCCTCAAACTTTTAAACAGGAGGCTAGTTCACTATCCCTCAGACTGTTGGTGGGCAGAAACAAAAATTATGAACAAATTTCTATGCACAGTGCACAGATATTATTTTGAAGTGAAGAAACAAAATGGGAACAAATATTACATGTGCCCCATGGACCGTAGTTTGATGGCCACTGATAAGGGGTAATGCATGTTATCACACTTGTCTCTGGGGGGGGGGGTGAATCTGGAGTTAGTTCCAAGTGATAAAATTTACACTAGCACCCTTAGTATAGGTGAATGTTCATTTTATTTTTGTTTCTGACAGCTCATTTTGAGGTTTTAATCAGCAATCTATATGTTTCTTGTTTATGTTATAATAAATATAATTAAAATGATTAATCTTATATAGCAGTTTAGAATACCTGTTGGCCTCTGGGTTTTTTGTTTTGTTTTGTTTTGTTTTTTTTTTTGTTTTTGCTTTTTCCTCAAGCAGCTGAAATTACTGGGTAGAATTGAACCTTTTTCACCAGAAAATTCTTTGAGACTCCACATCCACTAGCTAACCACTAAGTTTTTTTTTTTTTAATCAATTACTTATGGAGCTGAGCATGGTTTATACACAAGGTTTATATTAAATTAGCTCTGAGTGATAGCTTTTATTCTTTGTTTTTCAAGTGATTTTTCCAAGGCTTAGAGACAGAGAGGATGATGCAGACACATTGTAAAATGACTGAACAGGAATTCTACTCAGGTCACTTTTGTTTCTGGACTCCTCCATTTAGCTTCCTAATATTTTCATTACACTAATATTTCACTAATGATAAAAGGGAAAATTATATCAAGAATACTGCCAGAAAATTTGTTGGCATTTTTGTAATAAAATCTTAACATAGAAATCTGCGAGGCTCCCTCCAACTCAGGCATTATTGAATGTTGATGGTTCTCAGGCATTCATTGTGTCATTGCTTTTAGAAATCACCTGAAAGATTAAAGCTAAAACAAACACATAGATGCTTGCTTGAAAGCATGACTCTGAGAACTAGTCAGGTGTCACCCATATGCTCTTGAGTATAACTTCTCATAGGTAGTAGACTGATACAAATATTCATTTAAAGTCAAACAATAAGTATAGTAAAATAAATTTTATTTTTTGAGTATAATAGAAGGTTTAAAGTGATTTTTATATCTCTTAAAAGATAGTATATAGGTTGGCCAGTAGCTCAAGTTTGGGAGCCCATACCTGACAAGTGTATAGTTCTGAGCTTTTCTGACATTGATGAGTATAGCTCTTTTTTGTTTGTCTGTTTGTTTTGTTTTATTGAACAAAACACCCGATGATGTTCGGGGGTTACTCATGGCTCTGCACTCAAAAATTGTTCGTGGCAGGCTTGGAGGACTATTTGAAATGCTGGGGATCAAACCCAGGTTTTTATCCAGGTTGGCAGGATGCAAGGTAAATGTCCTACAGCTATGCTATCACTCCAGACTGTTGGGTGTAGCTTTGGTAACCAAAGAGCACAACCAGCCTGAGCTAGATAATTAAAGTGTTTCCTATTTAAAAATGATAGGAAAACAAGATCCAAGTGTGTTATAAATAAAGAACTCTTTTTTTATTGTAAGAATTTATTTAAGAGAGAAAATTGATTAACATATTGAGGTGAACTAACATAACATAATATAGTAACATAACATAACATATAATATAATTAATATAATACATGTAAGTCAAAGAACATTTCTGATTAAAACACATTTTTTTATAGTAATGGCTTACATATCCTTCACAGTATTATTTTAGGTACATATTAACATTGAACCAGGGAATACCCATCACCAATGTCCTCCCCCATCCCAATTCCCTTTCTGCAACCCATATACCCCACCATCACCCCCCCCCCCCGGGCTGCAAGAGTAGGTGGTCCCCTCTTTGTCTAGCTTACTATTAGTGATCATATATCTGTTTGGTCCTGGTACCCTCCTTTGTTTCCCTCTCTATTTAAGAGGCGGAGCTAGATAAATTGAGTTATTTGGTTTTGTTTGAAGGAAAGAAAAGCAATGGATTGGGTTACAAAATAAGAAAAAAAAAAGAAGTCAAATATGCTGAAAATGGGTGGAGTCCTTCTAGAGGCTTTCAACCTCAGTTTGAGATAGGATGTGAAAAAGGTAATTGAAACACCACAACAATACAGCAAGAAATATCAAATTAAATATCCAGTGAACACTACCGCAATAAAGACAAGCACCATACAATAGTCTCAGTTCTGAAAACAAATCATGCTGGAGTGCAAAAAGAAAGAGAAAGATAAGATAAAATAAAATAAAACAATATTGGAGACATCAACTTTAGTCTCTACACCAAAATAAAGACATCAAAAAAATCAATCAATCGATAAATAAATTTGTGGAAAAATGATTGTTTTGTGCTTTTTTTTCCTTTTCTTTTTCCCCCTGCATAGACACAGTAACTATTGGGTATATTGTAGAGAATTCCCTTGGCCTAGGAGATACAGGGTTTCTCCACCCCTGAAGTATACTGTCATGGGATTAACTAGAACTCTTTTTTTTAAAGTAAATTCAAAGAAGCAGAAACACAAATTTTTCCACCCATTTCACCCTGTAAAAGAGTAGATTGGTTTATGGAGAGAATCTGAATTCCTCCCTTTGATCTGGTTGCCATTGCTTTCTGTCTGGTGTCTTTTGAAGAACTAGACAATGCCTCTGCATCTCTTTTTCCTATCTGTACAGTTAAACAAATATACCAACAACCATTGGGACTGAGTGATAGTACAAAAGATCATGTGATCAACCTGGGTTTGATCTCTGGCATTCCATATGGCTCCCTGAGCAGCCACCATCAATAGTAATTTCTGAGTGGAGAGGCCAAGCACCATTGACTGTTCCCTCTCTCAAACAAACAAAAAACCACCCCACCCCAAAGAAAAACAAATCCTTTGATTTTTTGCATGCAAAGTTGCAAAGATTTATAATAATTTATGCCTCACACAGAATTTGATACTCATGAAATGTCCCATAATGAACACTTGCTAAAAATGAACAAAGTCAACAATAAATGCCTCCTTTAGCCTATAAGAATGCAGAACATGAACTCCCAAAGGCCTGCTGACAAATTGAAATGGGCAAGTAGAATAATGCTGATAGGAAATCAAGCTGGTTCTTCCTTCTCAGGTAATTCTAGCTTGATTCACTTTCTCCATCAATTTGTATGTGGGGATAGAATTTTGGCCCTTATTAGCAAGAGCTACTGAAAATTGTCTTTTTGTGTATATCAAGTAGCAAACTTAATGAACGGCACTAGACATATTATATTGGATTATTAATATAGATATAACATAAAATTCTTCATTTTTTCCACTGAGAAAATAACTCTGAAATCATTCTTATACTCATGATGATAAACATGGTCATGTTTCTTTTTCTGACCATGAAATTCTTTTCTAGAATAATAATAGATAACATCAGATAAAATTATTTTCATTTGCTTAAACCTACCCATGGTTAATGATGTGTTTTCTGGGGCCCGGGAGATAGCATGGAGGTAAGGCATTTGCCTTTCATGCAAAAGGTCATCGGTTCAAATCCCGGTGCCCCATATGGTCCCCCGTGCCTGCCAGGAGCAATTTCTGAGCATGGAGCCAGGAGTAACTCCTGAGCACTGCCGGGTGTGACCCAAAAACCAAAAAAAAAAAAAAAAAATGATGTGTTTTCTGTTACTACCTCATAGTTGTGCAAGATTATAAAAGAATTAATTTTGCCCATATTTGACTTTAAATATTTCCTCATCTAGGAGTAGTGCAGTGAGGAGAGTGAATAATTATTCTTACTTTTGGGGGACTGAGGAATTACTCAAAATATGGCTTTTCAGGTTTAAAAGCAACAAAATTCCATGTAAAAGCAAGTTATCCTTAGAGTGACTTATCAAGATGTGAAGAGGTGGATACATACCAGTTAAAATAACCTATAAAAATGAGAAATTGAGGTGATGCTAAATTTTATAGACAAATGAATGGCAGCCACTCAATCTACCATACAACCGCAGGAATATTTTCATCACGATTCATTCATGGTTCTTTTAAAATATCACATTGAGGGCCGGAGCAGTGGCATAACTGGTAAGATGTCTGTCTAACCTAGGATTGATGCGCTAACCTAGGATGAACCATGGTTCTATCCCCTGGCATCCTATATGGCCCCCCAAGTCAGGAGTGATTTCTGAGCACATAGTCAGGAATAACCCCTGAGCGTCACTGGGTGTGGCCCAAAAACCAAACCAAACCAAGACAAACAAGAAAACCAAAAATTAATCTTGCACATATTCAGAAAACATTTCCTTAAATTGAAAGGGACTTTGTAGAAAATATAAAAATGAATCAATGCAAACAAAAAAATGAAGCTATAACCCATTGTAAAGTAGCTCCTTAGCGTTCTTGTTGGCTATCTTCTCTCATGCAGTTGTCTGAATGGTCCCAACAAACTAAGAAAAAAGTGAGAACTGAGGAGTTCAGGCAGGTGGGAAGGATTCCTCTATTCTTGGCTATGCAACTATGAACAAAGTTAATTTTCTGAGGCCTGTGGCTTTTTCTCTCGACCAATTTCCTTTGTTAGAAACTCTCAGAGAACACTATTTCATTCCTTTAGTGCATACAATTCAATGATGATAATTCACTTAATTTTAAACTATGAATTTTACTAGAGGAGCATGACCTTCTATCTCTTTAACTGTGCTGCCATAGGGAATGTGTAATAACAGTTTTTTAGAATAAGGAATGAAATATTTTTTGGTGAAAATTCAGGCGATAACTTACATCTGTGATTCCTGGAACCTTATTTTTTCCTGTTTCCAGAGTCAAACCCACCCTAGCGCCAATACCTAAGGTTCCATTCTTCTATATTTGTTTTTCCATTAAGATTTTGTAAATAAAAATATAAAAAAAGATTTTGTAAATATAGAAGACCCAGAACTAGAAAAATCGATTGATCTAACTGCATCATCACATCTGCAAGTGTGGCTGCAATGCTCATTTCCTCAATCTTTTTAAGGCCCGAGGACAAGCAAATGTAATCTCTGTTGAAGGAGTTTGACCACGGAGAACTGGTGTCTTATTTTGTTATGTCTGGTACTCCCTAGTTCTACAGAGAATGAATTGATTTTCAACAATTTAGATGAATTGCATAGACTTAAAAAATATGTTTAGCTGACTTTCAGCTGAATTATAGCATCTTAGGCAAGAATTGTGTCTGAGATACAATGAGATGTAGGACTGTTGGAGCATTTATTTCACTTTATCCAATCAACTCAGAATTTCAGCTGTCTGCGATTTTCTGTTTAAATTAGATGTTGATTGCTCCATTTTTTTTAACTTCCTCTGCATCATCATCAGAACTCACAGAAGGATGAGCGAATTTAAACCATCTCACAAGTACAGAGCCCTGTGAGAAGATAAATTCCAGGAATTAACTCTTTTCTAAAAACAATTTATGCTAAACATGATGGACATTTTGGTGTTTAAGAAAAAGTGCTCAGCTTATCAATAAATCAATATGGGCCAATATAAGAAGTTAATAATATCCTGTTTTTATAAACTTAAACATTTCAATATACTTTTAAGTGTCCTTTAATTTTATAAGTTAGAGTTAATTAGACTTAATAGTACAAGGGTTTTGATGGTTGCTTTATGATTTTTGTCTCTATAAATATACAGTGGGTAATATATATTTACTATTGTTCTTCAACTAATAGTATTTTTGCTGTCTTCTTGCCTTACTCCATATATGCTTTTCCTGAACATATTGCTGTCAGCTATACTGTCTGAAAAGTTGAAAATAGATCATATAAAAAAATCTAGATAATGGGTTTAGAACCTCTATACTCTGACAAGAAAGCAAATTATCAGTAAAAATACCCAACTTAAATAGACAAATACTTGGGGCTGGATAGATAGCACATCAAGTAAAGCATTTGCCTTACTTGAGGCCGACCCGATTTAATCTCCAGCATCCTATATAGTCCCCTGAGCCTGCCAGGAGTAATTTCTGAGAGGATTGCCAAGGGTAACCCCTGAGTGTTGCTGGGAATGGCCCCAAAACAAAACAAAAAATTGAAGGTATTTGATGGCAAATAAGTATATCACACATCATTTTCAATTACTAAGGAAATGTAATCTCACTTTGTGAGATACCCATCAGAGTGGAGAAAGTTGAAAACATCTACCATAACAACTGAGGATGAGATTATAACTGAAAACTAACACGCATACTTGTAGGAATATAAATGGAAGAGTGATCTTAGAATACAATTAGGCAGTTGTAAAACGTAAACACTTACAATTTAACTTCCTGCTGTTGGATTCAGATTTGAACTCAGGAGAAATGAAAGGATAAGCATATATTTAAAAACTTGTACACAAATGTTCATGGAAAATGTCTACCTTCCCAAACTATAAACAAGAAAGTTTCACCCAGAGATGGGTGGATAAATCCTGTAGTGGCTACGGGGATTGCTCTGTGACTTATGACTCTGCCTTGCCAAAACAAGGTTATGAGCTCAACCTTCATTGCTGCCAAATGGGTTAAGCTTGACCCTGCAGGTTTTTGGTTTCTGAGTTCTGGTATTGCAAGTAATTTTATCTGTTCCTGTGTGTGAGCATCACATTTAAAGGGGAAGAAGAACATACCAGAAAGGTGTTGAGTGCTCTGTCCAGCAAGCACTTGTGCAGGCACAACTAAAGGTATGCAACCCTCACTGAACATTGATGCTGATTGTGCAAGTATTACTCTTATACCCCTGGTGAGCACCACAACTAAACATGCAAGCCCCTCACCAGGCATGTGTTCAACCTCTGACCATCGCAACAGCAGCAATAAAGGAAGGGAAAGAAAGGAAGGGAAAAAAGAAAAATATGGTAATAAAAGAAATTAAATTTTGACTCAAGGAATGACCTGAGGATGCTCAAGAAGGGGCCAGTGTGAGGAGGAAGAGATTGAAGAGGAGTTTGATAGTTATATTTACTGTCTTGATTTTTCTTTTTTTTTTTTTTCTTGATTTTTCTTAATCTTTAAACACCGTGATTGCAAACATGACTGTCTTGATATTGATGATGATTTTGTGGGCTTATAAATCTGAATGTTTTAAAAGTATGCTGTTTGTATTATGTCAACTGCCTATTAATAATCCTGTGGAAGACATTGCATTGACATAGGATGTCCCTGGCACTTCAGAGAATACTAGTTTAGGTTTCAAGCAATGCTGTGGTGAATGAGACAATTCTTGCCTATTGTCTTATGCCTTATTGGACAATTTGTGGGTACCAGTGGAAGGTGTAGCAGATGGTTACATCTAGAAACAATCTATTTTTGAAGGGGCACACCTGGTGGTACTTAAGGATCACTCCTGGCAGGGATGAGGAATAATATGGGCTGCCAGGGATAGAACCTGAATTGGCAGCAAACAAGCAAAGTGCTCTATCTGCTCTGGACCCTGGAAACAATACTTTCATTGTTTGTTTGGTTTAGGGGGGCCATGATGGTGCTTAAGCACTATACTTGAGGGTTGCTCTTATCAGTGCTCAGAGAAGCACTATAATGCCTGGGTTAGAACCCTAGCGCTTCAGATGCATTTAAACCTCTATAGACACAGAAACAATGCATTCTTCCCTTGTAGCAGAAAGATGATCATATGAGGGTTTTTTATTTTATATATTGCCTCCTGCTTAAATGTGAAGGTGGCCTTTTATGCTTTAAATGTTCAGAATATCTTAAGAGAAGCAAGGCTCTTCTTATTGGCTAAATGAGGGAGATGATAGCACGGGTACCTGGACAGAATTCTGCAAGTGAATCATGCACAGTGATTACAAAGGATGGGACCCAAAGATACAAAACTATTTTTTTTTCAGTTACCCAAACTGGATATGCCAAAGTGGCCATCTGTGAGGTCATCTATGGGAGGGGCAAGAAATGGATTTTCCAGAGTTTCATAGAGCAAAGGCGAAACAAAGCAGGAATGAAACGAGAGTGTCCAACGTGCGGATGATAAATAGTGTTGACTAGGTTGAAACTTGCTTTCATTTGGGTGTTGGCAGTCTGACATAGTGTGTCATCTGGGTCAGAAGGTACAGGGTTTAGAACTTTGAATAATGAATTTAAAGATTAATTTAGATCCTCCGAGTAATCCAATTACTCATCATGATCTGGACAACCCTGGGGCTGACACCAGTGTCTTCTGTGTATTTTACACTTGAAAATGTCCAAGACGGCAGATGTTTCCCTCCTTTTTTTTCCATTCTATTTATCACAGAAAAGATACAGATAAACAAGAAAGAGAATGGCAAATGGGCACATATATAGTAAACATTTGATATATGTATATTGTGAAATATACCTTTTAAATTGTAAACAGTATATTGGAAGAACATTACCAGAAAAGCAAAAATTGCATGTGTTGTTTTTGGGACTTAAGTACAGGAATTACAGTCCTACTTCTTTACTCAGGAGGAAAAAATCTCTTAATCAGTTTTTTCCCAATTAGTTTTTTTTTCTGGGGGAAGAGTTCAGGGTAGCTATGGAGGCTTGAATCACAACCACTTGAATTCAGGACTTACTCTTTATTTGTTCTCAGGGAACACTTAGGGCTTGGAGGACTATATGGGATGCTGGAGATTGAACCGAGTTGGCCATTTGCAAGGCAGCATCCTGTTCACTGTACTTATCTCTCCAGCTCCTTAATCAGTTTTTATTCTATTTCATGGGCATGATTGAACTGCTTACATGACACACAATCTTGGGATTTGTGTTTTGAGCCCCCTAAGCCCCAATGCAAAAGAAGGAAGTGAGGTTGCATAAAAGGCTTAATTTTTCTACCAGATAGTCATAAAGCTGTTAAAAGACGAGTTAACTGGAAAAAGTCAATAGTTAATGGTTGATAGTCAATGATTAATTGCTATTTTTGAATAATGTATTAAAAAGATATCTCTCAAAATGAAATAATAAATGGAATCTTTTTTTTGTCACACCTAGTGATGCTCAGGGGTTTCTAATGACTTTGCACTCAGGAATTACTCCTGGAAGTACTCAGGGGACATATGGGTTGTGGGAAATTGAATATGAGTCAGCCAAGTGTACTAGGCAAGCACCCTAACTGCTGTACTAATTGTTCTGGCCCCATACAGAGGGTCCTTTTATTGGAGAAAATAGTTCACAATCTTTGAGTCATGAAAATAATTTTTATTATAATGTTTCTGAAAATACAAATATAAAACTACTTAAAAACTTTGTAGTCTTCTATGTAAGATCATAGGAGCTTTTTAAAAGCATTTTTTTATTGATTGAAGCACTCTGATTTACAAAAGTATTCATGATGGTTTCCTATGTACATAATCTAAACACCACATTTGTCAACATATCCCCAAGGTCTCTTTCTAACACACTACCCCTCCCCTCCACTCCAACTAGTTCTGTGTATCAGTTCTCCTTTTATTGCTAATTTACTATGTATTTCTAGTATGAAAGAGATTATTCTGTATTTATTTCTTTCCTCCTAAGTTCACTCAGCATTATAGACTTTATTTCTATCCATGTCAGCATTATAGACTTTATTTCTATCCATGTCACAGTAAATCGAATGATTTTGTTCTTTCTTTGAGCTGTGTAATATTCTATTATATATAAATACCACAACTTCTTTGTAGTTGGGCATTTGGATTGTTTCCATATCCGTGATTATACTAAAAGCTATCATGAACATAGATGTGCATATATCCTTTCAAATGAATGTTTTTTGGGGAGTAGAATATTTTGGGAGAAGATGCCAATAAGTGGTATCACAGGGTTCTATGGAAGCTCTTTTCCTATTTTGGAGAGGGAAGATTTCAATAGTACTTTCCAAATCACACAATATTCTCACTAAAAGCAGTTGAGGATATTAGTTTCACCACAATCCCGCCTACACTAGCTGTTACCAGATGTTTGATATGTGCTATTTGTAATGGCCTGACAGTGGTCGGCAACCTGTGGCTCGAGAGCCACATGTGGCTCTTTACACTTTTAATTTGGCTCTTCTGTGTGCCAGGCGGTCGCTCCAGGAGTCAGGACTCTGCTCCTAGCTTCTGTCAGTGCGCGCCCTGTGTGGCTCTCAAAATAAATTTCAACCGTGGCTTTGGCAAGATTTGGCTCAGTTGAAAAAAAAAAGGTTGCCGACCACTGAATCTCTCCAGGTTGTTTTGATTTGCACTCCCCTAATCATGAGTGACAATGAACACAGTTTTACAGGTCCATTGGTCATCCATATGTCTTCTGTGGGACAGTGTATATTTATCTCTTATCCCCATTTTTGGAAGGGGTCATTTTTCTTTGTTGTTGAGTTTTGTGAGTGCTATATAGATCTTGGATCTTAGCCCTTTAATGTGTTGTGTACACTATATTTTCTAGTGAGATAACTTTAAATATCTAGCACCTAGAAATAGTTTCTATAATTATTTTTCCTAATTATTTTTTGGGGACCACACCCAGCAGTGCTCAGGGGTTACTCTTGGTTTTATGCTCAGAAATTGCTCCTGGCAGACTTGGGGGACCGTATGGAATGTCAGGAATCAAACCATCGTCCGTCCTGGATTGGCAGTATGCAAGGCCTTACTGCTGCACTAGCTCTCTGACTCCATTTTCCTAATTATTTTTTAAAAAGTTTCTTATAGGGGTCAGAATGATGGCACAGAGGTTAGGGCATTTGCCTTGCATGGGGCTGATTGGCTGATCCAGGGTCATTCCTGGCATTTCATATGGTCCCTTGAGCTTGCCAGGAGTGATTCCTGAGTGTGGAGCCAAGTGTAACACTGAAAGCTGATGGGTTCAGTGCAAAAAACAAACAGAATTAAAACTATTCTAATGTCATAAAACCTACTAACTATGGACTTATTTTGGAATATAAAATTATCAGAATTATCCATCTCTATTTCTTTTCTTGAATTTCTGTTCATAACGTCCCTTCTGACATTTCTGCAAGTCTGGATAACTCATATCTTAGGACCCCGAATCAGTACATTGCAGTCCTGATAGCTTTTCTAGATTTCTTGGTGATCGTTTCCTTCTTTTTTTTTTTTTTTGGTTTTTGGGTCACACCCGGCAGCACTCAGGGGTTACTCCTGGCTCCATGCTCAGAAATTGCTCCTGGCAGGCACGGCGGGGAACCATATTGGGCACCGG
>PVKC010016983.1:0-20562 GCA_004027635.1 Crocidura indochinensis
TGGACATGAGGGAATATGTGAATACCTGAGTGAGAAGGGAAGCACAGATACTTACACATGGGAGAGGATATTCTGAGTCCCCACTGGAAAGACCCTCTCAGAAGGGATGCCCATTCTAGGATTTTCTCTAGCTCTGGTTATGGGATACTGAACAGAAGTGTTAGATGAAGGATCACTGAATGGATGGCCCCCACACCCCAGGGGTTCCAAAACCTGAGAGAAGGGAAGTAAAGCCTCCTGAGAGAGTAGAAAGTAAGAATATGTAAGACAGTCTTTTGGGAAGAAATTTGTTCAGGACATCAAAGTGTATGTATTTTTCCTCTTGAGCATCCCCCATCAGAGGTGCTTACAGGAACAGCCCCTACATTCTGATCAGATTATCTCCCAAATGTCCTGCCACTGCTGGGTTGTGTGCATAGTTCTGTTAGAATGTGGCCAGATATAGCTTCCTTTATAGGATATATTAGGATCCTCTCAATAGTCAAATTGATGACAATACAAAAAGGCTCCACTCATTGCATAGACATATACCTACCAGGATACGAATGTCATTGCAGGAGTCGGGACATTTTTCCTGGAAGTCAGTTATTTCTGATTATAGAAGTTCAGAGATATATGTGGGGAATCCACTCATGCAAATGTGGTTTTGTATAAAAAGACACAAATATCTCATCTAAGATCTTCAGGAAAAGGTATTATCCAAGAAATCAACAAAGAGGATATATTTCTCCAGGTGACAACACGTTTTGCTAGAAATTCTTTCTGAACAGCTGTTCATAAACAAAACAGCCAGTGATTCAAAGGACTGCCCCATATATGCATTCCCACTTCCTGTCTCTAATGAGAATTAATTTAGTCACGTATAGTTATAAACTATTTATTTATGTTTAGTTATAATTTATTTAATTATAACACTGCCTGACTGATAGAAAACCAGACCCCTTACATTGCTCTCTGTAATCTGTCCCCAAGTTTCACCTGAGAGCAAGAATGCAAAGCCAACTCAGAAGTTTACTAAGATATCTCTTGACCAGAATTATGACCAGTAGTCAGAGAAGAATAAAGTTTCTGTAGGAGCCCATCATGCAGATTCCTATATATTTTAATATATAAAACTTTTATATATTTGTTGGCACTAGCCCCACATCCATTTATTCTGGTATTTGTTCAGTCCTCTGGAAAATCATGGTGACATCTGCATTTCAAAGTAGAATATTTTATGTACTACAAAACCCAGTTACAAGTCTTTCAATAATTTTTAGTTCCAGGATTGAAATCTCACTCCATATTTATCTGGCAAGCTCTCCTCTTCATTGCTTTTCTATATAGGCAATATAGCCAACCATCATTCAGCCAATATAACAAACAAACAAAAACTCTACTTACAAATAAGCCATAGAGTCTGCTTCCTCATTCTCAGAATCCCATCTCTCTGCTCTGTTCAGAATTCTATCCTACAAGGGGCTGATCATAAGTCAATTAAATATTAAATGAAATTATCACAAATTACCTTCTTACCCTTTTATTCCTTTCTTGCTTTAGAAATTAGTGTCCTGGGGCCGGCGAGGTGGTGCTAGAGGTAAGGTGTCTGCCTTGCAAGGGCTAGCCAAGGAGAGATCGCGACCATGGTTCAATCCCCTGGCATCCCATATGGTCCCCCAAGCCAGGGGCAATTTCTGAGCGCTTAGCCAGGAATAACCCCCTGAGCATCAAACGGGTGTGGCCTGAAAAAAAAAAAAAAAAAAAAAGAAAAAGAAAAAGAAATTAGTGTCCTTCCAACCTCATAGAAAAGCAGCTTCTCCAATATCTGTATTGGCAAAGACCTATACTCTAGTCCCCAAGACTCATACTCCTATCAGGAGTCCTTCTCCCTCTCAGTCAGAGGCATATAACATACTTTCACATTTAGAGCCGCTTATTCAAATAAATGCTAAAACCCAAACTGGAGCATCCTTCTTTCCTGTAGCTCTTCCCTAACTCTTTCTGTGATATTGTGACAGGTATCACCAAGTGGCTACTACTTTGATGACATTAAAATCTACAGAACATATTAGCTTCTGTCTTTAGAACATCAGCTTCATGCCCTTTACAACGGTTTCACAAATATATATACAATGTTGGTGATTAAAAAAAACAGCTATGAAGGGGCTGACACAATAGCACAGCAGTAGAGCATTTGCCTTACACGTGGCTGACCCAATATGGACCTGAATTTGATCCTAGGAGTCCCATATGGTCCCTGAGCCGAGAGTAATTTCTGAGCACATAGCCAGGAGCAAGCCCTGAATGTCACTGGGTGTGGCACAAAAAATTAAACCAAACCAAACAAACAAAAAACACAAAAATAAGCTATGAAGCTTCATAAGCTTGGGCACCAAATTCAACTCTGTTTTGTTCCATTTTCAGAAGAAGTTTTATTAAACACTTCCCTCAATCTCATATACTGTTATCACTTAAATACATTGAACACAATATCTACAGAGCCTAGAAGTACACAAGCATCCTCTTTATAAGACATTTTATATGACCTCAGTTTTTCAATATGCTTAGAAGAAATATGTGGAAATATAATTTTTCTTTGAACAATTATTATAGAAAAAATCATAGTTGTTCTAAAATATGCCTCTCTTCACTCTTATTCAAATTTTTATCAAAATAATGTATTGGAGAAAAGTTATCCATGTTACAAACTATAAGGAATAGCATCAAACTCAGATATTGCTTTCTATTTAAGGAGGATGTGCAAAAACCAAAATATAGATGAAAAGTTTTTTGAGTGGAAGGATTAAACTGAGTTCTCAGACAGTGCTATTGATAATTAAAAGTTAATCCATTGCAGTATCAATTTAGCACTTTCTCATCCTATTAAACTCTTTTTCAGTAAAATTTAGAATTATACTCCCAGACATGTGTTCAAGCAATATAATATTTTATATTAAAATATATGCCAAACAAACACTCAGAAACTAATGTTCTGAGAACATCTACTCATGAATATCAAAAGATTACCAATTAGTAAATATCCATCTACCCAAGAATGAAAAATACCATATGGTTCTTCCATATAATAAGGAATCATTATCAGTGACAACATTTAGAGTCATTAATTTGGGGCCAGGCATAATCCTGAGTTTAACATATGTCCAGATTAGAGGTAGTGTGTGTGACCAAAAAGTGAACTGATGAGATGCAATCTAAAACTTCAAAGAAAAAAGCAGATCAGAAAGGCAGAATGTATTATCTGGGTTAGATATAATAAAAGCAGAATTTATTTTTGGTGTCATTTACATGGTAGTATGAAAGACTGGTGTTAGAAAAGAAAATGGAAAGTTAGGACACAGGGACATTGGGGACATAGGAGTGTGCGTTGATCATCATCCTCTTGAACAGAGTAGTCTGAAGGAGCTTTCATGTCAGTTTGTCTGCTTCACACTTCATGAAATATTGTCGATAATAACAGTGAGATTATGAATTCAGGCAAGACAGTAACCTTGAATTCCAAGATTGACTGACTTTAGCTGAGGTCTTAAAAGTGAGGTGTGAGTAGTTGTTGGAATTGAAAATTCAGCTTTATAATGATAGACCTTTAGACAAATCACTAAATATCTTTAA
Organism: Crocidura indochinensis; assembly: GCA_004027635.1. Taxonomy (NCBI): domain Eukaryota; kingdom Metazoa; phylum Chordata; class Mammalia; order Eulipotyphla; family Soricidae; genus Crocidura; species Crocidura indochinensis. Next base: position 3,613 of record PVKC010016983.1, read on the forward strand.
GACTCAGTTTCTTATCTGTCAAAGGGACTCAAAAGTTTTCAACTCTAGGATCTTGTTGAGGCAAATATCTGAGATGAACCTTGAAGAGTATTGTGGAACCCCAGAAACAGCTGCAGGAATATTGAGAATTCAAATTTTTCTTTGGGAGATGATCCTAGGACCCAGGCAGACTGACACAGCTGCAAGAAGTGTGCTGGTCCCAGGATACTGGCCTCCTTTATAAGAGCTAAGACTGGAAGTTATGTATAGAAGCCTTTCTTCTTTGGATATCATCTGAGTTTTTCTTTTTTCAGAAATATACATACTAAATCATAATTATGCAAATATTAAGATAATTACTAGAATGGCATATGTATTTTGTGAGAGAATGTGTATCACCATTGATAATTTAAAGGAAATATTTATCAAGAATGTACAATATTTGGGGTTTCTTATAAAATATTAGTTTTACTAGAGTTACTTATGGCTTTCAAAATGTCTGCGTGTGTGAATGTGTGTTTATTGGCTTTTTGGTTACACATTTTATTGCTCAGGGGTTATCCTGCCTCTGTACTGAGAAATTATACCTAGCAGGCTCAGGGAAGCATATAGGATGCAAGATGGAAGCCTGGTTGGTTGCATGCAAGGAAAACACTCTCTGTTACTGCTCCAACCACAATTGTATATGAACATTCTTGTGTTTCTTCTTAACAACAAATACATTATGCAGCTTGGACCATACCTTTGCCACCACATAATTTTTCTATGAGAGTTTAAATCAACTTGTTGATCATCTTGAAGAAAATTAAATTTTGATTCTTTAGTTTTTTAAATTAATATCTTTAAGCATCATGATTACAAACATGATCATAGTTGGGTTTCAGTTATAAAAACGGACATCTTCCTTTACCAGTGCAAAAATCCCACCACCAATACCTCCAATCTCCCTTCTCCCCAACACCCTGCCTGCTTTAGAAACAAGCATTCTATTTCTCTCACTATCATTGTCATAGGTTCTTCATTTTGATGCAGTTTAATCACTCAAAAGTCATGACTTGGGTTATCAAGACTGATGCTATCAGAAAATGTTTTTGTCCTTTGTCTAGAAAATATTTCCACTCTATTTTATCAGTTTAGTTAGGGGTAATTGATATAAAAGAAAATGGCAAATGCATTTATTGGGGAGGAATATTTTGCACAAGGATAAATTTTTAAAAATGAAAGAACACAACAACTATCATGTTAGTGTTTTTCTGATATTTTCCTCTCACTAACCAATAACATTTAGTATATGACAAGCTCTAGCGTAACTTATGTTAGAACATCTCTATTTTATTCTGTGGAACAGTATTCTATTTTCTAGCATGTTTCCTAAGCCTGGTATTTTTTATGGCATTAGCTTGCATTCAAAGATTTGACTATATTGTTCAACTGTATAACTAAATAATTCACATTTTAGTTCTCTATGTTTTAAAAGGTATCCCAATTTCTTTCTCATATTATTTAGGAAAATTTTACTTTGAAATTTATAGTTATCATATTTACTCTGAGGATAGACAGTGTACTTCCTGTATTTTCTAATAAACTCTTAATTGAAACACTATAGCACTGGTTTTCTAAATTTCTAAACATTGCTATCTGAATATTTTCTCTTATTCTTTTTTTAGAATTCTAAAAGACATATATTTTTATTCTTTTCCCTTTTTGAAATATCTTCCTGAGCTTGATTCTAATTATTACTCCTTTTTGTTTGCTGAGATAAATTAATTTCAACAAGGAGTTATTTTTCTTGCTATAACCTATTTTTACCAACAACTAAAGACATTTTTCGTTATCTCAGATTGAAGTATATAATTTTATCTACATTTTATACTTATATTCTCTTATCTGAAACTTTCGTGTTTTAGAACATGCAATTTTTTATTTTGTCTATTTTCCTCAGGTACAATTATCTTTTCTTATAATATTTCCATACTTCAATCTGCCCATCACATATTATTATACAATACTTCTCAAATCCAATGAAAGGGAGAAAAAAGACACATGAATAAAGCATGGCTAAAAACATAAAGGAATCAGAAAAATAGTTGAAGGTAAAGTCATTCAAAATGAATGAAGTGAAAGAATTGCAAAAGAGATTTTGACCCCCGTGTGAAGAGAAAATAGAACTAACGGCAAGATGTGACCCAACATGTGACACACTGGTACCCCGCTCGCTGGCCCGTGCAGTTGTTTCCAAGGGATGGGAAACGGGAGGACACGATCTGGGGTCGGGACTAGCTCTCGGAGATCTATCCTCAGAGGTCTCTCCTCAGAAGCAGCAGAACAAAATCCGAACTTGGCAAAGAGCCACAGTATACAAAATAATGATAAGAGGCAAAGAGCCACATTCATTTTGGCCAGGAGCCGCATACGGCTCCAGAGCCGTTTGTTTGCTACCCCTGATACTTAGCAAACCCAGGGAAGAGTCTTCTATTGAGCCATTGCATAGTGACAGTGATCTGACTCAGTCTCTGGGTAGCAAGCCATATGTTTCCAACCCTTTCTTCTTAGTCAGCTGGTCAGGTTTCTGACAAATGAAACCTTTTAGAATTGAACTGAAAATGATAGTCAAGCATAAAAAAGGAGTATTCCCAATGATTTTTGATACTTGTAATGGAAAAACACATCCTATTTTAACCAAGAGAGCAGTTTAATACTTGGCAATGAAGTTGTCCTTTATTGATTTTTTTTTGAGTGTGAAATCTTGCAAGTTCAGAGGGTCTGTGTGATATTTAATCTGGCAACATGGGCCTAATGAATCACTTAATTATTAAGTCACTGGAATCTGATAGTGCTGGAAGCCACCAGGGCTATCTCCAGTAGTGCCCTAGAGACCCTGTAGTGGCAGGAAGTGACCCAAGTCAGAGCACCTGAAAAGCAAATTCTCCAATCCCTGATCTTTCTCTCTTGCCCTTTGTTGACCATTTTTTTTTTGTTTTGTTTTCGGGTCACACCCGGCAGTGCTCAGGGGTTACTCCTGGCTCCATGCTCAGAAATTGCTCCTGGCAGGCACGGGGGACCATATGGGGCACCGGGATTCGAACCGATGACCTTTTGCATGAAAGGCAAACGCCTTACCTCCATGCTATCTCCTGGGCCCCATGTTGACCATTTTTTAAGTCGTTGAAAAAATTGCTACAGATTCATTTGCTTTTCTTGTGTAATCAATTTATAGGTATCAAGCATTCCAAATGGCATTACATTGAATGACCATAGTGTAAACTACTAAGACAACTAAAATGAAATTTGATCATTTTCAATCACATAGTTGCCGAAAGCTACTTGCTAAATATAAATAAATAAAATGATTTTTACCATGATCTTTACTCTCAAATAGAAACAATACTATCTCAATAAAGAATATAATTTTAGAAAGAAAAAAGTATCATGTAAAAATATATATACATCACAGGAAGAGTAAAGAAATCAGTACTATTCAAACTATAGCATCTTCAATAGATTTTTATTAAATAAAGACAGTTACCACAAAAGAAAAATTACCACACCTATATTCACTAGCATTAAAAATTGTAGCTGGACATAAAAGGTCAGTAGTTCTTTTTATTTGCTTGTTTGTTGGCTACATCCAGTGGTGCTCAGGAATTACTTCTGACTCTGTGCTCAGAAATCGCTTCTGACTCTCGGACCATATGTGATGCTGGAAATCGAACACTCATTCATCCTGGGTTAGCTGCATGCAAGACAAACGCCCTAAACCTATGCCCTAGTCAATAGTTCTTGATCCATGCCCCCTATCAGAAGAAACCAATTTTAATGCAATGGATATCTTATTTTCATAATTTCTAAGTATGGACCTTTAGTGCTCATCCTCAGACATTTTTATTCAGATAAAGTTCACCACATAAAAACTACCTCATCCCACTAGCAGAGAAAGTGAAAGCAAACCTCATATACCCCCAATTCTTAGATCATGAAGGATGGGCAGAGCCCTACATACAGCTGCTTCCCCATCATAAAAGAACTGAGGCTCAGGGAATTGGGATTATGCCAAGGTCACACTAATGAAAAAATATAAATCACTCATCATTGGTCAGTCACCTTGCTTTTCAATTATATTACCCTAGTATCATTTTCTGTAGCTACCTTAATAAATTACAACTAACTGGATGAGTTGAACAGAAATCTGTGCTCTCTTTGTTCTGGAAGTCACAAGTCTGAAATGAAATTGTTGGCAGAACTGCAAATCCTTTAAAGACTTGAAGAAGACATGCCCTTGCCCTATCAGTCAACACTGTCTCCATCTTCAAGACAGTGAGTCCTTCTTTTCTTCTGTAAATTTAGAACGAATAAGTTCATCTACAAATTAATTATTCAATAACAACTGCAAAAGCCCCTTTACAAGTTCATGGGACCAAAAGTTTAAGATATAGATATTGTTCACATTTCACCATATAATTATTGCAAATTTTATGTCATATTTTGCCAGAAAATAAAATTCAACCATTATGTGCAACCTTTTTAAATTGTGCTGTTATTACTTAAAAATAATTTTCTTTTGGCCAGTACATTTGGATTTATTGAATAGTTGTGAGTGTGTTAAAAACATGTCAATTCTTTGGTAACATGTCTTAAAGGGGTTTCATTTAGCACATTATATCCCTTCTTCTACCTAAAATAGTAACCATCATCATATTAATTTATTAAAATATCTAGTGTCTTTATATAAATTGTCATATTATTTTTCTCTCTTTCTTTCAGATTGAGTGTTCTTTTTAGAATTCAACTTCCATACTTAAAATTTGAATTTGTTGATAACTAATGATTCAAAATTCAATAAGTTTCTTATCTACTTATTTTAAGCCTCAATTTTCTCCACTCTAGAGTGACAATTTCTACTTTTTAGAGTGTATGCAAATCAATATTAAAATGCATGTAAAGAGTTTAATGAAGGTCCTAATAAGCATCAGTAATGACCATGACCAATCTACTCCTTACCAAATATATGTTCTGGAGATCCACTAGAAAATACAGTTCCACAGGCTGGAAACACTTCTTGTGCTAACACTGTGAGCAGTCTCATTGTTGAGTATTGAGTCATGGGAGAGCAGCCTGCTTGCAGTGGGAGAATTCTCTGGATTCTCTAAATTGTTGCCATCCCAGCCCACACCATGGACCTTTGGGTCTTCAGCATAGACCCGACTAAGGAGACATTCCATTAGCACGAGGGAAGCAAGGTAACGCCACAACTATGGGACTTGTCCCTTCGGATCTCACCAATCTGGACCAGCGCAACTCAGGGTCAGTGAAAATGTGGATGTTTGGGTTTGTGCATGGGATATTGGGTAGGCAAGCTTGAAGGGACTATAAAGTCTAATGCGGTGTATCCAGTTAGTTATGCAATCTCTAGAGGACAGAATCTTCTCCTGAAAAAAGGGAATTAAGAATAGCCAAGTATGAAATTACTTATGTCTCAAAGATGCTTGTTGAGTTTTTGGGGGTTTTTTTATATTTGTTTGTTTTGATTTTGGGACCACAATTATTGTCACTTAGGTTCTGTACTCAGAGATCACTCCTGGCAGACGGAGAAAACCATATAGGATGATGAAGATCAAACCTAAGTCAGCTGCTTACAAGGCAAACACCCTACTTGATGTACTATCTCTACAGCCCCACAAAGATGCTTATTTAGTCATATTCTATTCAAACAAATAAAGGGCAGTGGGAAGTCCTTTATACAAAACAAATGATTGCCAGCCACACCCCAAACATTCTGCCTTTATTAATTCATTTTCTCATGAGGAAATAAGGTATCGAACAATTCTTTCCTCACCCTCTTTTTTTTGTATTATAAACATTTTATTACTTGCAAAATTTGCGAATGGGTTCATTAACACAAAATCTAAAGTAAATATATACAAATAGTACAATGTCATTTCTTGGCATCTTTGCCATATGAACCTTTATATAAGGTTAAATACACATTGCTATTTTAAAATGTAAAATTTTAAACAAAGTGATGAAAATAGCAGTTATAGGGGCACTAGTAAGCATAATGGAAAACTGAAGATTATTTTTAGAGAAATGTCTTGAGTTTCTGAAGTTTTTTTAAAATGCTCCATTAACGAAATAACGGGGTCATATTTTTAATTGGAAAAAGTTTCATGATTCTTTTATAGTACATAAAAGTTAATACTATATAAAAACTAAGCTAATTGAATTTATGATCATATCAGTAGGGCATTTTCAATTTTTATCACTTTTTTTAATATATTTTTATTTTGATCATAGTGGCTTACATATCTTTCACATTGGTATTTTAGGTACATATTAACATTAAATCATGGGAATACCCACCACCAAATTTGTCCTCCCAGTCCCCGTTCCCTTTCTGCAACCCATGTCCCCCACAATCCTCCCCCCAGGCTGCTAGAGTAGGTGGTCACCTCTTTCTTCAGCTTACTATCAGTGATCATACATCTGTTTGGTCCAGGTGCCCTCCCTTGTTTCTCCTTCTATTTGAGAGTCTAACCTAGATAAATCAAGTTAAGTTGTTTTGTTTGAGGGAGAGAAAGGCAATAGAATGGGGTAAAGATTAAGCAAAAAAAGAAAAAAAAGAATAAAATAAAATAAAAATAAAAATAATAATGAATTAATTAATTTAAAAACATATGCTAAGAATGGATGGAGCCCTTCTAGTGGCTTTCTGCCTCAGTTTGAGAGACGACATGAAAAAGGTATTTGAAACCCCACAACAATACAAAAATATATGTCAAATTAGATATCCAGTGAGCCCTGCAGCTATTAAGAGAAGCACTACATGTTAGTCTCGTTTCTGAATTCATATCATGCCAGAGTGCAAAATGAAGGAGAAAGATAAGATAAGATAATATAAAAATAGAAAAGGAGACATCCACTTCAATATCTATACCAAAATAAAGACGTCAAACTATCAATCAATCAATAAATATATATGTGGAAAAATGATTATTTTGTGCTTTTTTTTTTTCTTTTCCACCTGCATAGGCACAGTAATTATTGGGGATATTATAAAAGGAATCCCCTTGGCCTAGGAGATACAGGATTTCTCCGTCCCTGATGTATACTGTTAACTATAGACTCCTTGTATAATCCTTTACTCTCTCCTCTGTGTTTTCGTGATGTATGGAAGACTTCTGCATCGTGACTGTGCAGCTCAAGGAATGGAGCTTGTGATGAAAGCTTTCTTTGTGGTTCTAGCAGTTCTGCTTCTTCAGTGTCATTTTACTTCATCTTCTGTAGTTGGTGTTTTTGGTCATTATGTTGCTCCTAGGATGGAGACTGGGATGGAGTCTTTCGTTATGTTTCTGGAAGACCTGTTCACTTGAGGTTGTCTCAGTTAGACCTCTGGAGTTGGATATCTTGTTTGTTGAACAGATTGTAGACCAAGAGCTAGGCTAGAGCTATTTGTTGCTGTTGTTGTTGGTCCCAGGATGCATACTGTTTAGTCCTGGTTGTAACAACCAGTCATCTGTATATAGTAATCCTGGTTTCTGCATAGATCAGAGGGTAACATGTCTACTGTTTTGTCTTATCGTTGGCTGGTGAGGAAGGATAACTTGCTCTTAGATCTAGTTGTCCCCATTTCCTCATTGTCAGGTCACCAATTTAGAGCTGGTGTACGTTGGCGTCAGAGTAGTATTGTGAATGCCCTGGAGGGGACTTGGTTCCTGGGGCTGTTGTGGAGAACTCAGTCATTTCTATGTCTGCGATCCAGGGGTCAAGGCTGGATGGTCGGTGCCTAATTCCCTGGAGTCTAGGTTGGTTTCCCATGATATGCATTCAGGTTCCTCACCCTCTTTTACAGAACATTCCACATACACAACACTTAGGTTGAGGGGAAGGAGGAAGAAAATTCTCATATTTATTATGATTCTGGTGGATAATAAATTCAGAAATGCAAGCACTTTTTAAAGATGTGATCTTAATATTGAAATAGTACAAATAAGTTATTGATTCAGAATCACCTCAAGAGACCTAAATTCAAAGTTATTGTCAAGATAGCATTGATAATTCAATAGGTAGGGAAGTTGTCTCACATGTAGCTGGCTCAGGTTCAATCCCTTAGTACCATGTATGGCCCTCCAAGTCCATCATGAGTAATCCCTGAATATAGAACCAGGGGCAAGCCCTAACCAAAACTGGGTTTCTTCCTCAACCCCCAAAAATGTTTTTCACGGTGCATTGCAAGTTCAGTTCATTGCATATATCTGCACTACTATATTAACTTAATAATGTGGAATACCTTGCTCACACAGATAAAGGGTTCTTTTCAAATGCCCAGAAATCTAGTCTGCTTTCAGGCCAGCATGATGCAGAGCAGCTTTTTATTTCACTGTGTGAAGATGTCTGTGGTTGTTTTTCTCAATCTCTGCATGGATGCAACAGTGCTTCTTGATCTTATTATTGCCCTACATTCTCCTTTTCTGATGAACATTAAATGCCCAGATTTGCAGAATAAAAATCACTGGTGTTTAACATCAAGCAATAAGCTCATCTTAGGGAGAAATACATTAGGGTAGTTTACAGCCTTCAGTGATGTGAGAAAGGGAATAGAATTACATTTTACTACTGTCTATGTGTTTGTTTATTTATTTGTGGTCCAGAATGGAAAATACATTTTATCTGAAAGCTAAGTATGTATCACTCTATGGGTTAACATGTTCTACTTTTTAACAAGTCATTTGAATACATATCAGGTTCTATGCCAGATGCTTAGATTCTGTTTTGTATGTTTTACAATAACATTTATGTTGGCAACCCCAACCTTAATTTTCCCCACCTTCTCTATCCCTCTCCTGCCTCTAATAATCTCAGTTCTGTGGTCAGCATTATTCTTGGTTTCTTTATAGTCCACTAATTACTGAGACCATCTGGCAATTGCACTTCCTCTGATTCATTTTGCTTAACATGACACCCTCTAGTTCATCCAAGTTGTAGCAAAGGTGGGATTTTATTTTTTCTTATAGTTAAATAGTCTTTCATTGTGTATATATACCAAAAATACTTGATCCGCTCATCTGTTATTGTGTATTGGGTGTTTCCAGGTCTTGGCTATTATAAAGAAGACTACAATGAAGATAGGTGTGCATATATCCTTTCAAATTAATGTTTCTGTATTTCTGAGCCAGATGCCAAGGAATGGTATGCAGATACTTAGATTCTATAATATATAAGACACAACATGATCCTTTTGTGAAATCATAGCAAAGGAAACACGAAGGAGGGACATAGGAGAGGAGAGGAATAAAGTTTGGCTCTCCTTAAGCAGATCAGAATGAAAGAACAAATGCCAAAACTAGAAATTAATGCTGAGCATGAGTTTGCTTGGCATAAATGTGAAGAGAGGTGAGAACTATGTGAGCCAAGAGGGAAGATGTGAAAATCAGAGCAAGCTAAAGAACAATGAATGACTAGCTATAACTTTAGGACATACCCCACAAGTCCTCATGCTAGGAAGTAATTGTGGTGACTGGCTCTGTCTGCTAGGTTAGTTGTTGTTTCCTTTCAATAGTAATTCATTATGCTCCTACTAACACACAAGTATTTAGACCAGAAGCTAGGAATTTGGGGAAAGAGTGAACCTGCACAGTGTTTAAGAAAACATGATACTTTCACAGAGGATGGTCTAGTGGCATATTAATGCACATTCACTAATGTTCATTAATAATGATGAATTATAGACTCAATGAACATCCATAACCAACAAATGATGATAAGATATAGTTTTCACAACTAACAATAAATAAAAGGAATGCCTCTCTGGGCCCTCATTATTGACTACAGGAATATATGAACAGTTTGAGAAAACTATGAAGATCCCTATGTTACCATGTTTTCAGCATGTTCCTGGTGGTAAATACCAAACAGTTTTACTCCTCCACTAATACTAGGCAGAAGAGCCCAGCACATTGGATTTTCTCCCCACCGTGTATCTTGACACTTCTTTATTTTGTGAAACTTCCACAGAGTAAATATCTCACAAGAAAGGGGGTAGTGGAATAGAAACCATAGATAGTCTGCTTGCTAAGGTGTTCAAACACTTGTTTTCACATTTTTCTCTGGGAAAATAAAACATTAAATAACCATCCTCAGATTGCAAGGGCACTAGTGGCTGTACATCTGACCTTTTGCCCACTTCTGAAGTGGAGTGAAAATAATTCCCAAACTCTTTATTTTTTCAAGGGCTTTCTCCTAGAACAAGTCAAGTAATGTTTGTATTAACATTTCTAGATAAATGATTCTTCTTTGAATTAGTCAACATTACAATCAATAAGATGGGGTCAAAGAGAGTACAGCAGATGAAGAACTTGCTTTGTATGTGACTGAGTCAGGTTGAATCCTAAGCACTGCATGTGGTTACCAAAGCCCCACCAGAAGTAATCCATGAGAAAAAAAGACAGATGTAATCCCTAAATACACCTAGATATGTCTCCAGAACCTAATAATAATGAATTTGGAAAAGAAGAGGAGGAAGAAAGAGGAAGAAGAAGGAAAGAAGATGCAAAAAGATTGAAGAAGAGAAAGAAGAAGTAGAAGAAGAAAGAAGGAGGAGGAGAAGGAGAAGAGGGAGGAGAAGGAGGAGGAGTAAGAGACAGAAAAAGAGAAGAAATAGGAAGAAGAGAAGAAAAGAAGGAGAAGGAGGAAGATGAAGAGGAGGAGGAGAAGGAGAAGAAAAGGAAGGAGAGGAAGAAAAGGGAGGAGAGGAAGAAAAGGAAGGAGAAGAGAAGGAGGCAGCATTCAAATGTTCATCATTCCAGGAGTATGATGAGGCCACCAAGTCCTTGCTAAGACTACTGACCTTCTTCTGGGGGGTGCTAACCTTGGGCACCACCTAAGTTTAAACAATTGTTCGGTCCTACCCTGACTTCTCACTATCTCCCTCACTCTTGATTGCAGATTCTATGAGCATCGGCGAAGCTCTGTGGTGCTCAATCTCCCTGGATTTGAAGTGTTTCCAGGGGACCTTCTGGTGTCTGATGGAGCAGCCAATTACCTGTCTCACCCGCTTCTGCTGCTGAATTCAGGTCTTTGTGTTCATCAATCACACTTTCCTTACAGAGGTTAAAATAAGCAGAGGGCAGTCTCAAAATATTCCCCAGAACTACGAACATGAGCACTGGTGAGCATTGGTCAGTCATCAGCCATGAATGACTGAAACCCAATAGATATGAGCCTTAGTTAGAGCCACCCACCTAAAGAGACAGAGAAGGATCCTCTTGTCAAATAATGTGCCTGAGGCCTGGGATCTAGAGAGATTCATAGACGGTCTCTGGATCATTAGTATCCTGGGGCAGAAGGATCTCTCTAGACTGGGAGACAGACCCCAATTATGGCTGTCACATTGCCCCTCTTTACCTCTGGAAAAGAGCTGTGCTTAGGGGGCTCTCCTTCGGGGCCCATAGTGAGCAGGCCTATCCCCAGGCAACAGCAGGCCCAGTCCTGGCAGAGAGAGGCAACTTGGAAGGATCTGCCTCTTTAACTCAGTTGCAAAAACATAAAAGAAATTTTGTCCCTTCCCCACAATTTCAGGGACAGTTGATCCAAGTTCATGAAATCTAAAAGGAGACTTAAAATTTACCCACTTTGGGGCGCCAGAGAAATAGCACAGCAACAGGGTGTTTGCTTTGCACGTGGGTGACCTGGGACTGAGCCAGGTTTGATTCCCGGCAACCCATATGGTCCCTCAACCCTGCCAGGAGAGAGTTTTGAAGGTAGGGCCAGGAGTAACATGCCATTGGATGTGACCCAAAAGCAAACAAACAAAAGAATTTACTCACTTTGCAAGTTTGTAAACTGGTTCGGTTTTGTTTCTAAAGAAAACAGCCTTTTTTTTTTTTTTTTTTTGGTTTTTGGGTCACACCCGGCAGTGCTCAGGAGTTACTCCTGGCTCCATGCTCAGAAATTGCTCCTGGTAGGCACGGGGGACCATATGGGGCACCGGGATTCGAACCGATGACCTTTTTTCATGAAAGGCAAACAGCTTACATAAATGCTATCTCCTGGGCCCCTTTTTTAAACAAAAGAATTTATAAGTGGGATACAGGAGAAGTAACACAGGTATCAAAGACAAACCCTTTATAAGTGCAAGACCCTGAATTCAATCCCTGGCATCTCATCGCCCCATAAACTACCAGGTACAGACATGAAGGGCGCTGTGCACCAGTGGACCTGGGCCTAATAGCCCACTCTGTACTGCCAGTGTGGCCCTAGTAGGCCCTATTACTTCAGGAATCAAACAGCACCACATCCAGGATCCTCACATTAAACTATTGGACTCATTTGCTGAATATTGCCTTTGTCATGTGGTGCCAATTTGTTTAAGGCTAGGCCACTCTGTACCAGAAAATGCCAGTCCATAACATTGTATCTAGACAGTGCCAATGTGTGCCAGACCAGATTAACTTGTGCCATTGTCTCCAGTCCATGCCTACCTTTGCTGGGTTTTTCCACTTCATACCAACTTGTACCAGCCTTGCAAAGTAGTGCCAATCCATGATAGGCAGTGCCAACTTGTGCCATCTAATGCCACTTTGTACCAACAAATATTCTGACCTTGTTTATGTAATGCCAATATGTGCCAACCTTGTGCCAGGTGGTAACTACTTGTTTCAGACTTTCCCTGCCTACACTAGGTGTTGCCAGCCCATGCCAATCTATGCAAGCAACAGCTTTGCTTGAAATATGTCTCATTCATTCACCTGCATAGATATGAATATCCATCCTGCACTATCTCAAGAGAAGAAGAATTAAGTGGGACAAATTCTTTGAGTTTATTTGAAGGTTTTGTAAAGCACTGCAATAATCTCCATTGATTTCTCGAAGTACTAAAATATATTTTCTTTCATTACACCCACCAGAATCCAAGAAGCTAAGATGGCCTTTCTTCAAGAAAGAAATGGTATGTGCTTCACGCTGTCATTTTTCAGTTAATCTTCCTGCCGCTAAGAAAAGAAGAAATGGATAATAAGGGGTAGTATGATAGTAAAACTGATAGAACATTTGCCTTGCATACAGCCAACCCAGGTTAGATCCCAGTGGTTGATCCTTGGCTTCCATATTATACCCAAGTCTTCCAGAAGTGGTTTCTGAGGGCCAACAGTAGCCCCTGAGACCCACTAGGTGTGGCCCAAAAACCAAAATAAAAAAAAAGAGGAAAAAAAATGTTGATGAGCTTCTCTATTCTACTTCATCTTTGCACAATAGCAGATGGCTATTAAATGTAGATATTAAATGATACCAGCATTTCTATGTCATAGTAGCTAAGGAACGTGCCAAATGGTTCCACTTTTGTGCCCCCAAACAGTTCTACTTATCAAAGGTTAATAAGATATTAAAATATGAATAATAATACGGGCTGGAGTAATATCACAGTGGGAAAGGCATTTGCCTTGCACATTGCTGACCTGCATTCAATCCCCAGCATATCATATGGTCCCCTGAGCCTGCCAAAAGTGATTTATGAGCATAGAGCCAGAAGTAATCCCTCAGTGCTGCTGGGTATAGTCACAAAACAAAAATAAATTAAAATAAAATAATAATTATAATTATAAGCCTAACTCCAAATTTAAGCTTAACTCCAAATTTATGAGTTGTTTCAGTTTAGGAAACAGCTCACTTGATTAAATAAATTTGTATTAACCTTAGTCCCTGTTCACAAGTGTTGCCACGTATATTGAGGATATTGAAGAAATAATGACAGAAACAAGCTTCTACTTCTGGGAATAACTGTTGGTTTCATTCTAGAAGGTTTTTCATTCTTGATTCTGTCAATTATTGAAGAGCTATCAACTGAAATCAATGATCAATGATTCTTTTTTTTTTCATTTGTTTCTGGGCCACACCTGGCTCTGTACTGAAAAATTACTCCTGGCAGGCTCAGGGGACCATATGGAATCCCTGGGATGGAACCTGGGTCAGCCCTGCAAACGTACTACCCATTCGTCCAGCCTTTTCTTAGAGCAGTCTCTAGTCAGAGGGAAGACATGTTCCTGACCACAAGCTGACTTACTATTTCTCCAATTTTCTGGAGGAAGAGAAAGGACTGCTCCCTGATTCTGGCGGTGCCAGTCACAGCACAGCCCGCAGCAGTTTCACTCTGATTTCTCTGAGAAATCAGCCTGCATGCTGCCTCCAATTTGTCAACAACTGTTATTAGCCTCTTGTGGGTGCTTTCCAGTTACACTGGAAAACTGGTAGTTACACTAAAAGCCTGACAGGGAGAGGCACCTTGAAATGAATCTGCCTCTTCAACTCAGTGGCAAAAGCATAAAAGGAATTGTGGCCCTTCCCCCTTGTGCTCCAAATTCTAACACGATCCAGAATTAGCCTGGACCATCCTTTACCCATTTTTTTAAGAGTCTCAAATAACATGTCTGACCCCACAGACTCTATGTTGTCTGTTAGTTAAACACTCCAAAATGGATCTAGTCATAGTCACATTTGGACATTTAATTCCAGTTTCCAATTACAAATTTTCGAATTTTCAAATTTTACTAAGTTTCTAGTTACAAATTTCTATACCACATACTCTTTGGATCTTATATTTGTGCCTCCAAAATCAAATTGAAATGTTTTGTTGTTACTTCTCTTCCCTATTTTCCCAGACACCATTCCAAGACTTTTCATTACCTCTCTTAGTCACTATCACCTTGCTAAAAGCACCTAGACCCACAACGGGCCTGTTACTCTAAAAAGATCGTATGACGTCTGAGAGGACAGCCCTTTTACTCACTCAGGACACTCAGATCCACAGAAGCCCTGTAAGTGCCTTTTCGAGACACAGAATAGGATCAGGGTGCTGATTTATTGACAGAGCAGTGGTCTTGCATGGGTGAGGCCCTAGGTTTAATCCCTAGCACTGGGAGGAAGTAAACACACAAAATACAAAGGAGCCCTTTCTTACACAACTTCCATGCTGTTCCCATTGTGTCAGCATCTTTATTCCTCAACTGGCTGCTGGTTTAAAAGAGTAACATCCACAACATGCAGTTGCTATGGTTTCAGACAGCTATGGCTCCAGAGTATCTGGGCATCAGGACATTTGGGCGTCTTATGAGGCTTCTCTCAGAACACAGGAACTGTCTACTCACAACTACAGACTACCCCTGCCTGCTCTTGCTTTTTAAAAGGAACTTCTACCAAATCTTTAGTCTGTGCCCAGCCTCAGAGCTTGAGAGACGAAAAAGTGAAAAAAAAAAAATGATGTGATGAGTGTTAACTTAAAATGCTGCCAAATTGCTTTCAGAAAGCCTAACATGTCATTTTTTTTGTTTTGTTTTGTTTTGTTTTGGGGCCACACCCGGCGGTGTTCAGGGGTTACTCCTGGTTGTCTGCTCAGAAATAGCTTCTGGCAGTCACGGGGGACCATATGGGACACCGGGATTCGAACTAACCTCCTTTGGTCCTGGATCGGCTGCTTGCAAGGCAAACTCTGCTGAGCTATCTCTCCAGGCCCCATGTTGTCATTTAATAGCTTCTTCCTGATTTAGTTTGTCTAATAAATTCTTTGGGTAATTCATGATGTTATAGTGAAAACTGGCTGAGTAAACATAAGAGAAAGGTTACATACATTAAGTTTTAAAAGTGAGTGTAAAAATGGTATATAACTATAACACCACTATAAACTTGTGATATGGCAGTGGGTTTGAAATTGAAATATTAAATACTCCAAATTTTGAACTTTTACTTTTTTTAGTTTTAAAGAAAAATTAATTATAAAGAGACAACATGGCAATGGTTTTCTGAGATATGGAGATGATCAGTAGTGAATTTTGTGGGTTTTTATTTTTGAAACTTTCTATAATAGCTATATATCAGCTTTGCCAGCATTGGGGTTTTTTAGAGGGGCAAAAATACCCAGAAGTGCTTGGGAAATACTCCTAGCAGTGTTCAAAGGACCATATTCAGTGACAGGAATTGAACCAGGGTCAGCTGTATTCAAAACAAGCACCTTAATCCCTATATTATTTTTCTGGTCCTAACATTCAATTTATAAATCCATTATTACTAAGAAATTAAACTCATAACAAAAATAAGTATGTACTTCTAAGGAGTCTGGAGTCTCTAGATTTGGGTGTGATTTTGCTTTTCTGTTTTGTTTTATGTTTTGAGGGTGGGTGTGTGCTACTCGGAACTTCTGCATACAGAACTTGTACACAATCTTTTGAAACATTTTCCAGCTTCCAATTTTGGGGTGTGTGTATGTATGTATGCGTTTGTGTGTGTGTGTGTGTGTGTGTGTGTTTCAGTAGAGACTTAGCATGTTCAACACTTTCTTTATGTTGGGCTTTCTTTAATTATTTGCTAAATGAAAAAAACTTAAACATGGATCATACTTTCTGGTGCTAAAAAAATTAAAATAAAGACTTATAACCTGGGGCCTAGGAGATAGCATGGAGGTAAGGCATTTGCCTTTCATGCAAAAGGTCATCAGTTCAAATCCCGGTGCCCCATATGGTCCCCCATGCCTGCCAGGAGCAATTTCTGAGCATGGAACCAGGAGTAACCCCTGAGCACTGCCGGGTGTGACCCCCCTCCCAAAAAAAAATAGGTCATCGGTTCGAATCTTGGTGCCCCATATGGTCCCCCATGCCTGCCAGGAGCAATTTCTGAGCATGGAGCCAGGAGTAACCCCTGAGCACTGCCGGGTGTGACCCAAAAACCAAAAAAAAAAAAAAAAAAAAAAGACTTATAACCTAGTACATGGAAAAGTTAGAGTATAGAATGTTCTGTCAGCCCAGAAGTGTGACCACTTCGTGCTTGGGTAATGTTAGTTTATAATTAGTAAAATGAGAGATTTGAACCTGCCATTCTCACCAACATCTCTCCTCCAGGTCTAATATTTTGTGAGCCTGTAGGTCAAATTCTAGCTCAGAAATTACTTTCAGGGCCAGAACTATCATATAGCATGTAGCTGCCTACCTTATATGT
>PVKC010016984.1:0-20440 GCA_004027635.1 Crocidura indochinensis
AAAAAAAAAAAAAAAAAAAAAAAAAAAGAAGTTTATTATGTTTCTTGGGGCCGGAGAGATAGCATGGAGGCAAGGGTGTTTTCCTTGCATGCAGAAAGATGGTGGTTCGAATCCCAGCTTCCCTTATGGTTCCTGGAGCCTGCCAGGAGTGATTTCTGAGTGTAGAGCCAGGAGTAACCCCTGAGCGCTGCCAGATGTGACCCCAAAACAAAACAAAACAAAAAAATAGAAGTTTATTACATTTCTTAAATTGATTTTTGTTGCATCCTCAGAACAAATCCTGTTTGATGAAGATTTAAATATACTTTAAAACATGTTTACTGTAATTTATAATATGTTAATAACAGTGTTTGAGGCTTACAGTGTTCAAACTCCACTCTTGTGAGATTACCCCTCCCTCAATGCCCTAAACTTTCTATTGAAATGTTAATATCACCTTGCCACCTGGATGGTCAGATCCACTCACACCAGGGAGGGGATGCCAGAGAGATAGCATGGAGGTAAAGACTTTGCCTTGCATGTAGAAGGACAGTGGTTCGAATCCAGGCATCCTATATGGTCCCCCGAGCCTGCCAGGAGTGATTTCTGAGAGTAGAGCCAGGAGTAACCCCTGAGTGCTGCCTGGTGTGACCCCCAGACCCTCAAAAAAGGATAATAGGACTGGCTGGGGGAAGGAGAGAGAGAGAGAGAGAGAGAGAGAGAGAGAGAGAGAGAGAGGGAGGGAGAGAGAGAGAGAGAACAGAGGCAGCAAGGATGCATGGAGGGCAGCTGAAAGAGGCTGCATGAAAAGCTTAGCATAGAAGCCAAGAGGAAATGCACATGGAGGTTAGGGCCATGAAATAAAACTGGTTGACTCCTGAAACTTTAACTGAGTGCCTGTGGATCATTTCCCTGCCATTACCAGGCAACCTTCAGACCTGCCAGCCAAGAGGCTACAGAGGCCATGCGTAGAAAGGCCTCACCTCCAATCTAGACTTTATATTTTATAATTAAAACAACACACTCTTACTACCAGAATGTCAGTGTCCCTCCACCAATGTCTCGGTGTCCCCTGCCACCACTAGACCCACCTTTTGGCTAACTCAGTTCTGTAGACTGACTCTCAGGTCTCTTACCAGTTTTTTTTTTTTTCCTATGGCTTTTTACATATGAGAGATCATTCTGCATTTGTCCCGGTTCCTTCTAATGTCTTGGGAGATGATCCATTTCAGTCCCATCCTTTTAGTGGTAAACTACAGGCATCTATTTTTTCTAATAGGTGAGTAGTGTTCCATTATGTCTCTATGCCAGACTTTTTTTTCCCAGTCATATGCTTTATGCTCTTAGGGATGTCTCCAGATCTCTGCTAATGTAATTGTGCTACAATGAACATGCCTTCTCAAGTAAAAAAATCTTATCAAAATGTGGTTTGAGAGGCTCTGAGGATTGATACCAAGGAGTGAAATGCCTGGGTTAGATATAAGGTCAATTTTTAAGTTCCTGAGAAGTCTTCCTACTATTTTCCCTAGATTTTCCCTGCTCCAGTTAATATTTCACACTGGACGATAGCCCCTTTTCACCACATACCCAACTGCACTGGTTATTTCTACACATTTTTATGTCTGCTGGTCTTGCTGGTTTGTGGTGGTATCTCCTTGCTGTTTTGATATGAGGATAAGGGAAGAATAGCATTTTTTCATATCCCTTATAACCATCTGTCTATCTTCTTTAGGAAGTTCTGTTGGTTCACAACTTAGAACTCAGTTTATTTTTTTTGTTGTTGTTGTGTTTTTTTGTTTGTTTCTATTTTTTTATTTTTAATTATGAGAACAAAGATGCAAAGAAAGAGGACAAGGTAAAGTTACAGTGGAAGGACGATCACCCATAAACAGACTTCACATAAGTCCCCTTACTGATATCTTAACATTGAGCTTTCAGCCAAAGAATATTAAGAAAAATAAAACAGAACCCATGTACAATTACTTTGTCCCTCAAGACCCCAGATTGTAATACATATTTCTTAGCAGCACATCAAGCATTCTAAAGCCATAAAACTTATGTGACTCCTTAAACATTGGAGGCATAGTACTTTTTTTTACATTTCCATGCGTATGCATATTAGTTTAAGTTAGCCTCAAAAGTGGGTGCTTCTTTTTAAGGATAAGAGTAAAAGGAGCACAGTAAAAATGGCTTTAAATTGGCAATAATTGTTTGCATCGGCCCACCAAAATATGGGGATCATGAAAAGGAAAATCCTTGGCCTAAATACAAGGTGACCAAACCCCTGATGTTTCCTGGCATAAGACCAGCTCTAGGCTCCAGGCACACTAGATTGCCCAATCCCAGTCGTTGTCTGTAGTGCCAACACACTTTTATTTTCCACAATGTCTCTGTTGTTGGTATCATGTTTCTGTATTAAAGATCCTGGAATCTGCATATCCTATATTGCAGTTAGGATGGTGCAGAGTGTCCTCTCATTTCACCTTACAATTAAAGGGCAATGCAGAAAGCCCTGTCCAGTATGCAGGTCGTTGATGTTCTTAAGTCTTCTCAGTGTTAAGGGAAGTCTCTTGTGAGTAGATCAATGTCAGAGCAGCAGTAGGGTCTTTCCTGGTAGAAGATTGCTTCCAGGTGTTGTTGTAAAAAATCTTGGGTCTTTCCTAGATAGCTTTCCTAGTTCAGGGGTGAATGGAGAATGGAGAGGCTGTGCAGGTCATTATGCCAATGTAGAACTCAGTTTCACCCTAAGCAAAGATCCTCTTTGGTTTCTTTGTATCTGTTTGTTCACAACTTGTTTTCACCCAAAACAGAGATTTTCCTAATTACCATCTTGTTTTTCATGTCTCGAGCAAACCTGGGTAGGACTAGCTCAGGATAGGCCTTCTGTCTTTACTCTGATGCTCGGGGTGGTCTCTGCACTCAATTAAAAACCACAGTTCTGGCAGGCAGCTTGCTCTCTTACTCGATGAGACTGAAAGCTACTCAGCCACTTGTGATTCACCCTCTCAGGCTGGTTTGGATTATTTCCTGTGGCAACTGCTGCTCCAGACTGGTTTTTACAGCACATGGAGCCTTTGCAAGTTCTGTTCAGCTCTTCTCCCTATTTTTATGGGGTTGTTTGGCTTTTGTTGCTAATTTGCTCAGGGTTTATGCATATTGCATATTGATCCTTTGTCAGATAAGTGATAAGCAAAATTTCCCCCCAAGTCTGTAGTGTGTCTTTTTAATTATAATTACTTTATCTAGTTATTGCAGTGTAGAAGATTTCTAATTGAATGTAGTCCCATTTGCTTATTTTTGCTTCTATTTTCATGGCCAATAGCACTGATACCTTCAGAAGATGCCTCTGGAGATAGTATCATATGGATTCCTACCTCTGCCTATGTAGTTGGGTTTAATGTTAAAGTTCTCTAATCTATTTTGAATTTTGAATCCATTTTGAATATTTGTGTCTGGAAGAGGAGGACTCCAATCACTTTTTTTCCCATGTGACTATATAAACCAGTTTCCTGCTCACTATTTGTCAAAGAGGCTTTACTTGCTCCATTTTCTACTCTTAGATCATTTGTCAGTCATTAACTGTCTACAGTAGAGAGTCTGTTTCAAAGTTCTCACTTCCATTGGTCCGAGAGTTTGCTTTTGTTTCAGTACCAAACTGTTTTAATTCCTATAGTTTTGTAGTATAATTTAAAATTGTGGGGGATAAGGGTCTTACAATTTCATTTAGGATATTGCACTGGCTATTTGGGGAGTTTTATTACTCCAAATAAATTTTAAACATTATTGGGTAAAAAATAATGGGGATTTTTATGGGGATTACAGAATCTCTATAGTGCCTTGGTAGAATGATATTCTTTAACAATGTTAATCTTTTTTTTTAATCTATTAGTAGGAGAGGTATTTTCACCTTTCCTAGTCCACTTTATAAGTCTTTTACTTCCTTTGTTACTTTTGATTTTGTTTTTGTTTTTGGCCACACTCTGTGATGCTCAGGGGTTACTCCTAGCTATGCTCTCAGAAATTGCTCCTGTCTTGGGGGATCATATGGGATGTCAGGGGATTGAACCACAGTCTGTCCAAGGCAAACACCTTACCTCTGTGCCACCGCTCCACCTCCCCTTTTGCTATTTTTTAAATTTTTTTTGCCTAAAATACTATTAATAATTACTAGAAATGGTTTCTCTTGGACATCATTCTGATACCACACTCATCATTAATAGGCCCCTTTCCTTTCCCTCCCTCTCACCCATTCTCTAACCCAATACTTGTAGTTCCATTACTCTGTTTTTGTTGCCTTGTTGTATATATTTAGGTCTTACTCATGAGAGATAATTCTGGATCTGCCCCTTTCCTTCTGCTGATTTTACTCATCATCATCATCATCATCATCATCATCATCCTCAAATCTACAATGTTGTGACAAATCACATGATTTTGTTCTTTCTCAGAGCTTCGGACTATCCTATTGTGTGTGTATATACCACAACTTCTTGACCCACTCCTCTGTAGTTGGTCATTTGGGTTGTTTCCACAGCTCAGCTATTGTACTAAGTACAGCAATGAATGCAGGTGCATATATGTGTGTATATATGTGCATATATATGTGTATATACACATATCCTTTCAGATCATTGATTTTGCTTTGAGGGATAGATGCCAAGAGTGGTATTGCTGAATCATATGGGAATTCTAATCCTGTTTTTGGATAAATTTCCATACTGATTTCCATAGAGGTTAGATTAGATGGCATTCCTACCAACAGTGGCTGAGAGTATTTTACTCAACACTTTGACCCCCTTTGTTGAGTCAATAATAAGTAGCATGATTGTGAATGTAATTCTATTTCTCTCTCTTCTGCATTAGAAGAGTTGCTGGAGTTGCTGGAGTGGTGGTGCAAGTGGTAGGGCATCTGCCTTGCGTATGACCAATCTAGGATGGACCTTGGCTAGATCCCCTGGGTTATGGTCCTCCAAGCCAGGAGTGATTTCTGAGTGCATAGCTAGGAGTAACCCCTGAGCATCACCAGGTGTGGCCAAAAAAATTTACCTTTAGAATTGTTACACATTTCTAACCATTATTCTCACCTGCTAACTTGTATATAGGTTTCTTATTTATAAGAGTGTATTGGTAGAACCTTGGGAGGTTTTCTAACTATTATACCATGTAACTTACAAATAGCTAGGTCTGACCTCTTTTCTAGTCTGGATTCTTTAGTATGTCCTAATTGCTATGGCCAAGGTTTATAATATGATACCATATAAAAATTATTAGGGAAACCTCATTGTTTTGTGCCTGATCTTGGAGGAAAGGCTTTTGGCTATTCACCATTGAATATGAATTGATATAAGTTGTAGTATTGTGATAGATAACTTCTGCTATATTGAGTCAAGTTCTGTCTGTCCCCATTTTGTTGGTTTTTTATCTGTCATGAATGGGTGTTGTATTTTGTCAAATGCTTTATTTTACACGATCATATGATTTTTATCTTTCCTTGTATTGGTATGGTGTGTAGCATTGATGAACTTGTATACGTTAAAACACCTTTGCTTCCTTGTGATAAATCCCACTGATTCCTCTCATGCATTGTTGGATTTGGTTCATTAAAATTTTGTGCATCTATTCTTATCAAGAATACAGTCCTATCATTTTTTTTATTAATGATGTCTCTGCCTAAGTATCAGGATGATACTGGCCACAGAGAAATTAGGAGAATTCCCGTTTCTTCGATTTTCTGAAAGATCCCGAGGAGGATACAAATTAGGTTTGGAAAAACATTCTGATAAACTCATCTGGACTTGGATTCTTGTTTTGGGAAGAGAGACTTTTGACTACTGTTTCAATCTGCTTGTTATTCAGCATTTTGTTCCACTTCCTCCTGACTTAGTCAGTATTGGTAATTTAAGAGTTCTTTTTTAATTTATCCATTTCATCTAGGTTTTTCTATTTTTATGGCCTAAAGTCTTTTTTATAGTAACCTTATGATATTTTGAAATTTTTTTGGTTTTGTTTTGGTTTTTGGGTCATACCTGGCAGCGCTCATAGGTATTTCTGGCTCTATGCTCAGAAATCACACCTGGCAGGCTCAGAGAACCATATGGGATGCCAGGATTTGAACCAATGTCTTTCTGCATGCAAGGCAAATGCTCTACCTCCATGCTACCTCTCAGGTTCCATATTTCGAATTTCTGTGCTATTTATTGTAATTTTCCCCCTTTCTTTTATAATCCAGATTATCAGTATTTTTTTCTTTTTCTTTTGTAAGCCTACTGAATGGTTTATTTTACGAATTGTTTATTCCTTTGGGGAAAAAATCTCTTAGTTCATTGAATTTTTGTACTTTTTCATTTTGATTTTGTTTATTTCCACTGTTTGATATTTTTTAGTAACTTAAGATGTATAGTTAGGTTTGTTTAGATTTTTTTTCTTATTTCCAGATGAATATACTATCAACTTCCCTCTCAGAATAGCTTTTACTGTGCCCCATATGTTCTGGTAACTAATGTCTTCATGCTTATTTGTTTCCAGGATTCTTTTGATTTTTCCTTAATTTTTCTTTGATCCACTAGTTGTTCAGAAGCTAAGTTGTTTAGTTTCTAAATATTTGAGATTTCATCCACTCTCTGATTCATTTATATTTTCAAAACACTGTGGTATGAGAAGATAATTATTATTGTTCCTATCTTCTTGATGTTATGAAAAGATATTTGTATGTGCTGTATCTTGACAATGTCCCAGGTGCATTCTTCAATTTATACTTAATTTTTGGAAAGTAGAAAGCTCTATGCATGTATATTCAGCCCATCTCTTTCACTTATACTCTTTAAACATTTTTTTATAACTTTTTTTTTGGGGGGGCCACACCTGGCGACGCTCAGGGGTTATTCCTGGCTATTCGCTCAGAAGTCGCTCCTGGCAGGCACAGGGGACCATATGGGGAACCGGGGGATTGAACGGAGGTCCGTCCTAGGTTACTGCAGGCACCTTCCCTCCAGCGCCACCGCCCGGCCCCCTCTTTAAACATTTTTAAAACTATAAATACCAGGGCCCGGAGAGATAGCACAGCGGCGTTTGCCTTGCAAGCAGCCGATCCAGGATCAAAGGTGGTTGGTTCGAATCCCGGTGTCTCATATGGTCCCCCGTGCCTGCCAGGAGCTATTTCTGAGCAGACAGCCAGGAGTAACACCTGAGCACTGCCGGGTGTGGCCCAAAAACCAATATATATATATATATATTGGTTTTTATATATATATAAAAATACCAGGGTTACAAGATTGTTCATAATAGTTATTTTCCCCACAGATAGAGTTGTTCATGATTGAGTTACGGTCATACAATGTACAGCAAACTTCACCAGTGCGCATTTCCCACCACCAATGTCCTTAGTTTCCCTCTCACCTTCCCTGATAGCCTCTTCCCTCCCACACCCTCTTCTACTTGCTTCTGGGTGAGATATTTCATTTCACTCTCTCTTTTCTTTTTTGACACTGGTCTGCACAACTATTGGTGAAGGGGTACCAAGCATGTCATTTTATCCTCTATCGGCACCCATGTTTTGTCCAGAGTGATCGGTTCTAACTATTACTTTCATAGTAGATCCTTCTCTATTCTAACTGTACTTTCCCCTCTTTGTGGTAAGCTTTCTACCAAAGTCGTCCTAATCTTCATCTCTATTGTCTCTGAATATCATCTCCACACTGCCTTTTGTTTTCCTTATATTCCACAAATGACCATTTCTTCCCTTAAGGTCAATGTTATTTGTTTGTTTTGTTTTGTTTTGCTTTGCTTTGGGGCAACCACCCTATAGTATTCTGGAGCTACTTTTGACTCTGCACTCAGTAATTACTTCTGGCTGGCTCTCATATGGCATTCCAGGAATCACACCCGGGGTCAACCACATGCTACAAGACAAACTCCCTCCTCACTGTGCTATTGTCTGGCCCCTCTCCTTCATTTTTTGTCTACTTGATTTATCCACTGGTGAGAGAGGGTGTTACACAAAATTTACCATATTTTCTGGCATATAAGACGACTTTTTAACCCATGAAAAACTTCTCAAAAAGTCCGGGATTGTCTTATATGCCAATATATGGCATGCTGAAACTTTTTAGGGAGGAGTGATTCACCCCCCTCTTACTGCCGTATCTCATCCAGCAGCCAGGCATCATCACTCAGTCCTCTTCTTGTCCTGATTAATCTTTCAGGGCACACAGAGGAGCTGAGTTACCAAGCACCTCTGCATCTCATCAGCAGCCAGGTATGTGGCTTTCTGGTGCTCAGTCCTCTATTCAGCTTTTATGGGACACAGAGGAGGCACTCTGTCTCCCTCTAGCTGTCCTATTAATCACTCACCCCAACCAAGTGCTCTTGGAGGAATCCCCTCTTCCTGCTCTCAATGTAGATCACAATTAAAAAAATCACAGTCACTCACTGCAAATGACAAATGTAAATGATCGTTGGCACTCCAAAGTCTAGTTTTATTAAACATATACTGTTAAACCTTGAGGGTTCTACTCTTTTTCTCTTATGTTTTTTTTTAATTCCTATTTTATGTGCATTAAAAGAGAGATAGTCTTATATGGAGAATATAGTCCAGACCCTATATTTTAATAGGAAAAGTAAGGGTTCGTCTTATACGCCCAGTCATCTTATATGTTGGAAAATATGGTACTCCTGTTGTATTACTGTAAATATCTTTCCTCAGGCTAATTAGCAATTGCTTTATAAATTTTGATGGTGCTTTCAGGTCACTACCATTAATCAAGATGATTGATATGATGGGATATGTTGCCATCATTCTGTAGAAATTATGAGTGTTGGTGAAACTCGCCTTGCTTTTAAAGGATCATTTAATTTTCTTATAAAGGTGTTTTAATAATCATGAACTTTTCTAGCTATTGTTTATTCATAAAGTTGTATCATTCATTTAACTTTGAGTCACAACCAAGCTAGGGTATTCTTGCTACCATAAGTCACTCCTAGCAGGCTCAGGGGACCCTATAGGATGCTGTGGATCAATCCCCAATTGGCTGCATGCTAGGTAAATGCCCTCCCTGCTGTGCTATCACTCTGGCCCGGCTTCTATCCCATTTTTCAAGGGAAGAAACTGCATTCATTCTTCCTTAAGGATATGGAGGGACTCACCAGGAAATCACTGTCCACGCTCTGCCCTGTGGGGAGAGTTGTTGCTAATCAGATCGAGCTTACAGGGCTTTTCAGTTTCTGTCCTCCTTGTGAGGGACTTTCAGTGTCCCTCAGTGTCTGAGGGACAGACATATGTCCTCGGGCTTATCCCACTTGTCAGTGGCTAGTTCTACAGCTCAGGGTCCTCTCTGTGTCTGTTTGTAGATGCAACATCTCCACTGTCATTTCTGAAGACACTGATGAATCTCCTCTCCTCGTCTCTTGGTGTGTCT
This sequence comes from Crocidura indochinensis, assembly GCA_004027635.1. Classification (NCBI taxonomy): domain Eukaryota; kingdom Metazoa; phylum Chordata; class Mammalia; order Eulipotyphla; family Soricidae; genus Crocidura; species Crocidura indochinensis. Next base: position 9,393 of record PVKC010016984.1, read on the forward strand.
AGTTGCAGGGCTGTCCGTTTTCTCTTATCCAAGGACTGGCTCTTTCCTCCTGCACAGAGTGACCTCAAGCTAGGGGTGAGCTCTTCTTGCATGCTCACTCGAAGGAGAATTGGAATTTAGTGTTCAGTCTCTGACCATCCTTGAGGACTCTATTTCCAAGGAGGCAAGCATATCGTGGTGAGTCGAGCCCTGGATGCCCAAGGGTAGGGCTGTGGCCAGGCATGTCCTGTGTTCCAAAAGGGCAATGACCACAGGGGTGACAGACAGCTCAGGACTCTGATATGCTGAGAAGCTGATGCACTGACTCCTCTGGGAATGATTAGGATGGGGGGAGATTTTGCTTATGTTGTCCAGCGCTGGAGAGTTGGGTGGGAGAGGGGATCTGGAGGCTCTGGAAAGATACAGCATGTCCTGACTTTCCTGCACAGGAGGCCACCCAATATACTGCTAGAGGTTTGTGAGGGTATGAGGATGCACAGTAGGAGACCTAGAAGGCCAGGCAGACTCAGGTGGGTGGGTCACATGGTCCCAAGCAGAGAGAGCAGCCAGATCTGTGGGACAGAGAGGAAGCAGGAAGCAACCCAGTAGGGGACCTGCAGAGGGGGAGGACCCATGTTTACCCTGATGAGAAAAAGGCCAGGAGGAGATTGGAGTCGGGAGAGGGGAAGGGAGTCACAATGTGGCTAGAGGTCCACAGTGCCCTCAAATAAAGGGACAGAACCAGGTCCCTTGTCTGGGCTGATCTTTGCAGACCTTACCCAGCACTGGAGATGACACCTTATAGCAGAGGCAGTGCAGTCCCTGTAGGCACAATGGGGACCCTCCTACTATTTCCAGGGCAGTATGACACCCTGATCCATGGGGAGGGCCCAGTCCCAGAATCCTAAACATGTATTCAGGTTATGCCAGGTACCCATGGGAAACCACGTGGAAATGGGCAATTGGGTTCTGTCGGAAAATACTGTTTCCTACTATTGTTTAAATATAAAATATAGAGTCCTAGTGTTGGGGGATGAGGCCTTTATTGGCTCAGCCCAGTGCCTGTAGCTTCTTTGACGGGTTGGGTCTGTGGGTTGCAGGGTAATGGCGGAGAGATTACAAGCAGTCAGTTGAAGTTTCAGGAGAAATCCAGCTTTATTACATGACCCTAACTGCCATGTGCATTTCTCCACATGGCTTCTTAGCTAAGCTGCCTCTTTCCTGCTACTCTCCATCTATCCTAGCTGCATCAGTTCTCTGCCCCTTCCTCCTCCCCCTAGCCAGCCCTATTACCCTCTCTTCCAAACAGCAGCTCCTCCCATGTTGATGGGTCTGACCGTCAAGGTAATATTAGCAAATTGCATTGGGGGAGGGGTAACATCCTATCACCTCCAGAGTGGGGAGAGCATTATCTCAAGGACCCCCACAGGTCCCCTAGCTCAAGAATCTGTTGGCTTTATCTCAGGGTCCTTCCCACTGGGAACTATCCAATCCCTGAACTTGTTTCTTTCTTGATCTCCACATATGATCATGATCACCCAGTATTTGATTTTTTTCTTTCGGACTCACTTCACTCACCATGAAACCTCTAACGCCATTCACATTGCAGCTGATGACAAGCTTCTATCTTCCCTCTTCTGAGTAGCATCCTATTGTGTGTGTCTCTTATAGCTTCTTTGTGTACCTCTCTGTGCTTGGGAAGGTGGGTTGTTCCCAAATCCTGGCTACTGGACAAAGACCTGCAAGGATCATAGGTGTGCATACGTCCTAAAGGACCAATGCTTTTCTGCTCTCATGGGTGTATATATGTATATATATATATATATATGTATATATATATATATATATATATATATATATATATATATATATATATATATATATTCCCAAAAGAGGAATCATTGAGTCGCATGAAGTTCTACTCATATTTCTTCTTGAGAAGTCTTCAAACAGGTTGAACAATACCATCCATGGTTGCTGGAAGTTCTTTTCTCACTGCATTCCCCTCAGCCCTTGTCTGCTGATCTTTCCAAAAGAGCCCATTCTCATTGGTCTGGGGTGATGCCTCACTGTCATTTTGATTTTGGTAGTATGTCTGTGGCCATTTTTCTTTTTTTTTGGTTTTTGGGCCACACCCAAGTGATACTAAGGGGTTACTCCTGGCTATGGACTCAGAAATCGCACCACTGCTCCAGCCTCAGTCTGTGGCCATCTTTATGTCTTGTTGGAGGACATGGCTGTTTACTACTTCACTTCATGGTTTGTATGGGGTTGTCTTTGTTGCTACAGTTGTGCTTGTGTGCCTTTGATATTAGTCTGTTGTCCGAAGTGTGGCTTGTGACTCTTTCCTTTCATTCAGTGGGTCATCTCTTTATTTAAGTCCCATTTCTGCTGTCACAGTATAGAAGGCTTTGAATCAGGTGCTATCCTATGTTTTGATTTCTGCTATGTCTTCTTTTTTTGTTTGTTTGTTTTTGGGGGGGGGTCACACTGGGCAGTGCTCAGGGGATACTCCTGGCTCCATGCTCAGAAATTGCTCCTGGCAGGCACGGGGGACCATATGGGGCACCGGGATTCGAACCGATGACCTTTTGCATGAAAAGCAAATGCCTTACCTCCATGCTATCTCCCGGGCCTCTTTGGTGCTTCTTATAGAATGGAAGAACCCATGTAACCTCCTCCAGAGTTGAAAACTTTAGGGGAACCTATGGATGAAGGATAGGGTGGTGAGAGGACAGGGGACACCACAGTTTAAAACTTGGGAAGCAGACAGAGCCCTGGAATCTAACCTGCCAATGGCCCACACCAGAGTTGAGGGGACCTGGCACTGTGCCATGGACTGTCAGGCTGTGGGTAGCAGAGCTTGTGCCCAGGTGGCTATGAGGCCATTTCAGATGAGTAAGGGTGAATGGTTACTCCTATGGGCATAGGGGTAAGGAGTCTGAGATCCCAAGGCAGGGTTTCGGCATACCCAGCATACTGATTGGGATGGACTTATTCCATACAAATTCCGGGATCCTGAGATGAGACTGACTCAGTTTCCACAGCTAGTCTCCAGAGTTTCCCAGGATTTACAGATTGCCTCTGAATTATGATCACCTGTCCCTCCTTATCCCAAGTGTCTCACCTTTTCTCTTAGTTCTTTGTCTTGTGCCACCCCCTTGTCTTCTCCCTGGGCAGCTGTGTAAGAATATGGGTTTCTGGGCAGCTGGGCCACCACCCCATTCCCACTGTTGTGAAAGCCAATAAGGTCACATCAGGATCACTGGTGTAGCTCCTCTTGGACTCAATGCATTGCCCCTCTCTGGTGCAGAGTCAGGGTGTCCATGATGCACCAAAAACCCAGCACCTGCAGGATTCCCACTGTAATTGTGCCCACATTTGCCTTGCAGAGCCTGGGAAAAAGACCCTCTCCAGAATTAGGTTATTACAGAATATGTGCATTCTAGGAAAGCAGGACTTGGTGGGGGTAACTGGGAGCCTGCAGTTGTGATGTGAGTGATAGATGGACAGACAGAAGAGCATTACACTGAAAGGTGGGACACCAGGTAAGCTTGCAGGGCATATAATGGGCAGGAAGCACACAGGGATTCCAGGCAGGAAGGAATGGGGTTCCGAGGCAGGAACAGGATAGGAGTCCAGACACGAAGGGCCGGAGCTCCCAGACAGGAAGAGGCAGGTGCTCAGGGATGGGGCCGGGTATCCTAGATGAATCTCCTTATAATGGGGTCATGCTCTTGCTGTCTACATGTCTCTGGGAGGCCCCAACTTAGGTTTCTAAGTCTCCCTCTGCCTTTCCACCACTCTCCACTCAAGACACCTTCTGATGAGGACCAGCTTGGATTTGAGGACCAGTGGATTAGGCTGGCTGGGAGACCCTGGAGCTGAAATGGGAATTAAGAATGAATCTGGATATATGAGTATTTCTTCGGGACATGGGGCTGCTGAAGCTGGGAACCTCTTAAGAAGCCCTAGACTTTGAGAGACAAGAGGGAGACAGAGACACAGAGAGAAATGGGAACAGAACATAGGCATTGAGACAAACAGAGAGAAACACAAACAGACAGACAGACAGACAGACACAGCACAGTTGGGGAGAGGGACACATGTTACTGTGGTGGGGGTGGGGAGGACAGGGATCAGGCAGGGGTCAGAGCCAGGCGGGTCAGTCAGAAGCTGCTCCCTGTTTGAGCCCCAGCAGCCTGAAAGTGGGGGACGCCAGGGGGCAGCCAAGTCTGGGCCTGGTGAGATGGTTCCCCAGCATAGCCCAGGCTCTGCCCTGCCCCAGGATGGGGTGCAGGGGCTATGTCCCGCCAGATCTATGGGTTATATGTGGGAGGGGTGGCAATGGTGCTCTGTGTACCCGGTGGCCAGCTGTAGGATGACCACCATGCTCCCAGGGGGGCCTATCTTCAGAGTCTGGGGGCCATGGACTGAAGGGGGATGTGGGAACCACCGCTCATGCCCCCTTTTTTCTCACAGCCTTCACTATCCACAAACAAAGCAGGTCAGCTCAGTGGGGCATCCACTGGCCAGCTGGGTTGGGGGGGGGAGGGTGACCCCAGCTCACCCCATATTCCTGCCCCCTTATCCCCCTTGAGCCATAATTGGCCGCTCACAAGAGGGTTTTGTTGACCTCAGGGCAAGGCGGCCCTTTCATCTCACGCCCCAATTACCCCTTTCTCCATCCCATGCCAGAGGCTTTTAAATAGCAACAGTCAAGGGCCCCCGAGGAGGGCTTCAGGGGCCAGGAGGGCCAGGCCTATTCACAAAGGAAGTGCCTGGACATCTGGAGAGGTTCGGTGTTAAAAATAGCTCTGGGGTCCGAGAACACCCGAGCCTCCTTCAGCTCTGACTCCCCCCAGATGTCTCCTTAAGGGGGATGCCAGGCTTGGGGGGGCAGCGCTGGACAGCAGCCTGACCCCTCCTGGCCCGACTCTCACCCTGAGCCCTTGGTTCGCTTGGAGAGAGGGACAGGAGCACCTGCTACGAATGAACTTCATTTGTCAGAGATAGCTCCAGCTGTCCCTCTTCGAACCCCAGAAGGTGGGCAAGGTCTGTGATGTCGGATCCAAGGACTGTGACGCTGGGACCCTTCTTCTCCAAATGTCTTCACTGTGTTTTGGACCATGGTGGTCTCTGCTGTCCATGGCATGACCTGTGACCTGAATGTGTGTCATCTTGGGTACAGTGAGGTAGTGGGGTCTAGGAGATCCTGGAGTAGGGAAAGGCAGAAAAGGAGGAGCCCACCCCTCAGGGAATCAACCCAATACACTTATATTTCCCAGGGGATCACACCCCCCCCAGCCCTGGAATTAGCTGTGTACACCTGGATCTCCTGGAAGGCCAAGGACTTTCTCACCCAGGTCCCCTGGGATTCCAAGGACCTTTTCCTCTGGAAGAAAGATCTGGAAGCTTTGCTGCAGAATCAGACACACTCACCACCCTGTTTCCAGTCTTTCTAAGGCCACTTTCTCTAGATAAAGACCCCAGGGAGTCTCGAGAGAAGCCCCCAGAGCAGTTGCTAAGGGTGGGGGTGAGAGGGGTCTCCAGGCCTTTCTGCAGCAGCTTCCCTGCCATGGGAAAGGGGACCTAGCACATTCCTCAGTGGGTCTCTGTAGCACAAATAAGACCAGGAAAAGGCTGCCCTGCTCCCAGACTTCCATCCACCTGCTCTAATTCCATCCCCTGAGTTCTGGCAGCAGAGTCATTGCTCCCTAAGTAGCCCAGCTTCTGGATGAGCCATTTAGGGCTTTAGGTCCAAGACTTGGGGGGGGCAAATATGGCCTCTCCCATCCTCTGCCACATCTTCAGTGCTGAGGTCCTCAAGACAGGTTCTCAGGAGAGGCTGCTAGATGGATTCATAATTAGGGGGGAGGCTGCAATGGGGCCCGCTGGTGGGGGGACCCTCAACACCCCAGAAAACCCTTAATAAAATCTCAGCATGGCACCACGACATCAGTAGGGCTGAGCTGAGAGTGGAGGCAGCATGGATAGACAGTGTTGTCTTAAAGTGTTGTTGTGTCTACATGCTTTGATTATTGAGCTACAGCTGCCCCCCAGCATCCTGTGTTCCCGGAGGACAGGAACCTGTGTACATAAGGACCAGCATGCTCTGGCCTGTCGAGCAGGCAGTGAGGTCTGTGTGCTGCTGTTTGTCACCTCCGTCAGGGGCATCATTGTGTGATCATCCATCTGCCCAGGCACGAGTCTCAGCGGCCAGTGACAGCCCACCCGCCCCGGGTGATTTATTGTCTATCTCTTTGGCTTTGCCTGTGACATTGGAGAGCCACGAATACATCACTGCTCCAAGGACTGTTGTGAGACAGGAAGATGAGACTGAACCTTGAAATCTGGGCTGCTGCTGGCCAGTCAGCAGGGCTGACACCCCAACTCTTTCTCCCATCTCTTCATCACCTTTTAACCTCTGTCCACTCCCTCCCACCATCAACCCACCCATCCATTTATTGTGCCTTCGCACCTCCACCCACCTCTTTTATTTGATGCATGTCAGTCTTTCTGGTGCTGCAGAATGGATTCTCTTAAAAGAATGGAGAGAGCATTCTTTCAAATAGAAAGAATTAGACCTAATATTAAGGCATGAAAGGAATGGCCAGGCAGTTGCTGGCCTGGAGTTCACATGGATTTGTATTATTGTCAACATCCTGGGAAGTGATTGAGAGTTGGGGGAGGGAGCACAGTGCAGGGAGGATTCAGCAGAACAAGAAGCAAAGCGAAAGACAAACTTAAGGGATAAAAAAGGTCACTAACAAATCTGGGTTTGGTGGTGGTGGTTAAATTACTTCTGTTAGGAATAAGGAATGGTGATACTCGGGGAACTGTATGGGATGCCAGAGACCGAACCTGGGTCTAGCTGCATTCGAGGCATTTGCCTTTAACCACTGTGCTATTTATCACTCAGGCTCCACTCCCTAACAATTTTTAATAAGGATTTTAAAAGAGAACAAATTAGAAACAAATATAGTAAAGAGCTAATAGGTCAAAATAATAATGACTACAAATGAATAGGGAATGTATGATTGCTCAGAGCTGGTTCTTTGAAAAGGGCCATCAAAAAGACCAAATTTGTTGGTTTTTTGTTTTTGTTTTTGTTGTTTTGGGGGGCCACCCTCAGCAGCTGCACTCAGGGGTTACTTCTGGCTCTGTGCTGAGAAATTGCTCTGGGAAGGCTCATGGGACCATATAGTATGCCAGGGATTGAACCCGGGTCCATACTGGGTTGACTGCGTGCAAGGCAACCTACTGCTAAAAAGGGTGAACTTTGACCAGGAGATTTTGGCCAGATTAAATGTCTGACAAATGAGGGAAATAACACATTACCACCCTACCCTTAGGGGTAAAAATTAAGAGATTGCAAATTTAGAGGAGCATTTAAATGATTAGTAAAAGTATACTAGAAAAATAAGTGATCTTAGGAAAGCCTAACTAAACCAAATTACCCCCAATGAAACTCAAACATTGAAAAAAAAGAAATGAAATATTTAAGTATCAAGTACAGATGTGTGACCTTTAAAAATTATTTGGAAGGGATGGAGTAATAGGGCGCTTGCTTTGCAAGCAACTGATCTGTGTTTAATCCCCTGTACCCAAACCTGGTAACCAAGCCTGTCAAGAATGATCCCTGAGCATAGAGCCTGGTGGAAACCGTGAGTATTACTAGGTATGATCTCAAAACAAAACAAAAAATTAGGGTGTCAGAGAGGTGAGATCCATGGGTTAAGGTCTTGTACGCAGCTGACCTGGGTTTGACCCCCAGCACAAGTTTCTGGCCCCACCAAAAGTAAGTCCTGTGTTTACTTAGGGTAAATTCAGATGGGTATGGTCCCCAAACAACCCCCTAAATATTATTTAAATAAGACAATTCTTAAATAACACAATTCTTACTCTTGATTAAAAGTTCTTAGATAATTTGGTATCAGACTCCTTTGAAAATGATTGAGGGTCCAAGAGAGTTCTATCCATGCATCCATCCATACCTCCAACTACTATCCACTCATTCATTCCTTCCCTCTTGCTCTCCCTCCATTCGTCCCTTTCTTTATATATCTCTCCCTTCCTCTCTCCCTTCATCCATCCCTCCCACCATCTCTCCTTTTGCATCCATCTACCCATCCCTTCCTCCATCCACTCATCCATCCATTTTTCTCTAGCTCCCTATTCATTATGAATACATTATCCACATGCTCCTTTGCATACATCTTTACCTCTTTATCTCTATGTCCATCAATCTCTGTCTACCAACATAATCCACATAGTCATCCTCACCCATCTTCATATCCATCCTTCTCATTTTCGTTGTTGTTGTTTTTTGGGCCACACCCAGTGACGCTCAGGGGTTACTCCTGGCTATTCGCTCAGAAGTTGCTCCTGGCAGGCACGGGGGACCATATGGGAACCGGGGGATCGAACCGTGGTCCATCCAAGACTAGCGCGGTAAGGCAGGCACCTTACCTGCAGCGCCACCGCCCGGCCCCATCCTTCTCATTTTCATCCATCACTTAATCTATTCATAGCTTCTTCTTTTCACATTTTCTACGTATCCATTTCTCTGTACATGTACTTATGGCTTCCTTCCTCCCTCCTTTCCTTCCCACCCTTTCGCTCTTCCTCCCTCCCTTCCCTTCTTTCCTCCCTCCCTTCCCTTCTTTCCTCCCTCCCTTCCCTTCTTTCCTCCCTCCCAATATCTTTCTCTTTCTTCCCTCCTTCCTCCCTTCTTTCTTTCCTCCCTCTCCCTTTATCCCTCTATCCTTTCTTCTTTCCCTCCATTCCTCCCACCTTCTTCCCTCCCTCCCTTCCTTCCTTCCTTCCTTTCTTCTTCCTTCCTTCCTTCTTCCATTCTTCCTTCCCTCCCTTCTTTCTTTCTTCTTTCCTTTCCTCCATCCTTACCTCCCTCTAGGACAATCATGTGATTGACACAGGAGGCCTCCAGTCAGTAGGAACCCAGAATGGAGAGTGACCCAATGGGAAGACCATGTGAAGGATTATACAGGGGCCCAGAGAGGACTTTCGGACCCAGCCAGAAACGTTTATGTTCCTCAAGGCGCCTTCCTGGTGGAGGTGTTTATCTTGCAGCACCCAGAGACCAGACAACCCAGCAGGCCTCCCTCACCCCACCCCACTCATGCCATCTCCCCAGCTCCCAGAGAATCCAAAGCAAAATCCTCATCATCACCAGCACAGATGGGTAAATAATAATTGTTCCTTCCTGCACCAGGGGACCAAAACTCTGCTCACGTCTCAGGAAACAGTCACATCCATCTTGTCGCTCAGGCCCCCACTCTCAATTTCATTTGCTGTGGATTTTTAATAAAAAAGTGGATAAAAATCAAAGTGCCCTAATGAAAATAGAAAGGTTTGACATTTATATATGTTGTTTATGAGTTGAGGTTTTAGAGTATTAAAAGGTGCCAAAATGAGTTTCTTATCAAACGTTGAGTCTCCATCAAGTTTCTGTCTACAAACAAGTTTTCGTCTTTGATCCTTGGAAGAGGGTTGAGTGTCTATAGGGGAGTGGGACCCCCCTCCCCAAGCAGGAATGTTTTTGCTACTTCTCACCAAAGGCCTGGGTGGTCTGTGTCCTGGGAAGGGGCCCAGCCCCGTCCGCTTCCTGGTCTGACCTTTCTATTCTTTTCTTTTTACTCTTCTCTTCTTGCTTTTCTCCTCATTTTTCTTTTCCCACTTTCTCCTCTTTCTCTTGTTTCTTTTTCCTTATTTTTCTTCTTTTTTTTTGTTTTTTGTTTTTTGGGGCCACACCTGGTGACACTGAGGGGTTACTCCTGGCTATTCGCTCAGAAGTAGCTCCTGGCAGGCACGGGGGACCATATGGGGAACCGGGGGATCGAACCAAGGTCCATCCTAGGTTAGCGCAGGCACCTTACCTCCAGCGCCACTGCCCGGCCCCCTATTTTTCTTCTTTTTCTCCTCTTTTTTTTCTTTTCTCATCATTTCTCTGTTTTTGCCCTTTCCTCTTTCTTACTTTTCTCCTCTTTTTTCTTTTTTTCTATTTTTTTGGCTTTTCTCCTTATTTCTCTTTTTCTGCTTTATTTCTTTGCTTTTTTCTTGTCATTATTTTCTCTTGCCTTTCTGCTCCTTTTTCCTTTTCTGGCTTTTCTCCAGCCATAAGTGTTGCCCCAACCCCTACCCCCAACCCTCCCTGACCAACAACAGCCCTGAGATTGGACTTTGTCCAATATATCCTGTCCCAAGTGCCTCTATCTTGGCCCCTTGGATGAGTGTGAGGCTGGGGTGTGTGTGTGTGTGTGTGTGTGTGGGTGTAGGTGTGGGAGGGGAGTGGGGTTCCCAGTCACAGTCTGGACTCGAGGACTGGAGCTCCCACATAAGAACAGAAGTGGCTCCTTGACCCTTATTGGCTCCCAGGGGAAGGAGGGAGAAGTCCTAGGCATGTCTGCTCCCTTTTCCTCAGTTTTCTTATCTGTCAGCCCAGGGGCTGGATGTGTTCCCTCCCCTCCAGATTCTCCTCCTGTCTGGACTTCATGGTTTCATAGGAATAGGAAACCCCAGAAGGAGGCGGTCACCCCTCTGCATGATCTGTACCTATGCTGCCTCCAGCTCCTGGGGTCTTGCTCAGAACAGTATCTGTGTGGAGGAGGGTCCACAATACAAGACAGAGCTCAGAAGCAACCTGATCCCCTGACTTTCGTCTTCTAGAATGTTCCAAAGAGGGTCACACCCTTTTCCAAAGTAAATCTCTCCAAATGCCCTTAGCTGGATGGAACACTGTGTGTGTGTGTGTGTGTGTCTGTGTGTGTGTGTGTGTGTGTGTGTGTCTGTGTGTGTGTGCGCGCGCGCATGCGCTCGTGACACCAAGACACAGTGTTTAGAGGGGGGAGGAGAAAGGGACAAAAGGGAAAGAGAGGGAATGAGATAGAGAGGGAGAGGAAAGAGACAGAAAGACAGAAACTATAGAGAGAGGAGAGTAGGGAAAGAGGAGAGAGGAGAAAAAGAAAGGGAAAAGAGAAAAAGAAGAAAAGAAAGGAGTGAAGAGAAGAAAGATGGAAAGGGGCCCAGGAGATAGCATGGAGGTTAGG
>PVKC010016985.1:0-20470 GCA_004027635.1 Crocidura indochinensis
GTCTGAGTCATATAACTCCAGAAACTATGGCATAAAGTAGAGAGAGTTTATCCAAGAATATGGCATGAAGTTCTCTGGCAAGAAGACAAAAGAGAAAAATCAAAAATAATAAGAAAGAATGGATTGATAGATTGGGGTTGTGTAAATCCAGGAAAGTCAAGACCAAAATACTGAAAATAATTCTTTGCTTTATTGGTATCTAGTGGAACTCTCGAAATAGAGAGATAATGTGATGGAAGGCTCTTATTTTCAATAGGAGTATTCAATTCTGCTTTGAATACAAATGAATCAGAAAAGAGAAGCTAAGATACAGTAAATGGAATTAAAAAAAGGATAGTCTCAAGAATAAAACTTGCTTTCCCAATCACTTTAGATTTTTTCAAGAGGCACATGATCTAAAAGGTATAAACTGAAACCTAAAGATATGGTCCCATTAAGTGAAAAAAAAAAAGGGGTAGAATCTGTTCAAGTAAGCCTGGATATTTTTTCATGAATAGGCAATTAAAGAGCCTCAATTTACATAAAATATTTCAGTATCTACACAGGCATTTTTTTTCTATATTAAATGCCTACTTATAAAAAGAAGTGAATTCAGCAGTTTTGACTATTGTATATTTTCTTGGAAATTACTTGATTTGCAAACTATTATTATTTTTATAATTGGAAAAATAATTTAGTATTTTTGAACTCATATTAATAATATCATATATCTCAATTATTTTCAAACATGATATATTTTAAATTTTTTATGTGTTTTAATATATAACATACATTATGCAATGCAAATAGTCACTGTACTACTAAAGGGATCAAAACTGTATTGTGCACAATGTACAAACAGAAAATGTATTTAGTGATATGTTTTCATAATAGCTTGATTTTTTGTTATCATAATTTTATTTCATAATAACCCAACCCTGGATAATTTTTTTTTTGGTGTGTGAACCATGCCCACTCTATTTAGTGCTTACTCCTATCTGTGTTCAGGGATCTCTCCTAGTGAGATATGGCGGTAGATTACATGCAAGGCAAAAATCTTGCCAATTGTAACTTACTATCTTTATGACACAAGTTTCTCTTTTAAGATAATAACATTAATACTGGTAATTAAAATATTTACTTTGTCCAGAGATTGTGTTTGGATATTTGATAACTTTTTATTTAAATAGTGTCCCATATTTATAAAGTAAAGCATCTCAATAGTTATTTTTGCTTATTTATTTGTTTGTTTTCTTTTGGGAGGTATCATACCCTGCAGTGCTCAGGGATTACTCCTGGCTTTATGCTCAGAAATTGGCCCCTGGCAGGCTCAGGGTACCATATGAAATGCCAGGATTTGAACCATTGTCCTTTTGCATGCAAGGCAAATGCCCTATCTTCATGCTATCTCTCCGGTCCCTATAAACATCTTACTAGTTATACTGTGAGCTTTAAAAAATAGAAATATCTAAAAATGCAAGCAACTACAATAATTGCACATTTTACATATATTGTAGATTTGTTCAGGAAAGATTAGGAGAATCATATTGTGTTACTGTATACTATTTAATAGAAAAAGGAAATTTGACTATTTTTTCTCTCTCCTTCAATTACTTCTTCTTTTGTAGCTGCTTTATGTGGATTATAATGACCATCATGACTATTGATGCTTTCAGTAAAAAATTACTTTTCATTGATTTGCTTAAATGTGATCTTTTATCTTTCTGACCAATGCGGAAAAACAAAATCCTTATATCTCCCTTGTTTGAACTAGCCTTAAGCAAAATACAAGAAACAATGTGCTGCTCACTCAGTTTATCCGAAATCTAATTAAAATGAAAGTGAGGACATTTTTAACCCCTTAACATAACTGTTTCATCTGAGAGGATAGTTATCATACCAAACTTTTGGTGATCTGCAGGAGTCATGGAAATTACTGGTATTATTTTTAATGCATTACATATTATAGTGAAATAGTAACAAGTATAGTGGGATCTTTAGAAATCTAGAAACTAAAATAATAAATTATATTTCTACATGATTTATAAATTAGACCAAGTTCCTTATGAAAATGACATTCTAAAACATACAAAATGTTTATTATGTTTAAAACAAGACAAATTCAAGTAGACTCATGTTATAACCAATCTGTTAGAAGGAAAACACAATCAGTGAAAACTGATATTTATTAGATTTCACTTGTCTACATTTTATATTTCACTGTTATGCACAGAAATAATCAGTTTGTAATTATTATTCTGACCCAAACACTGAGACTCTTTTGTTTTGATTAATCTAAAAATCTATGAAAATGTTTTAAATGTGTTTAAAATAGATTGAGCTTATTTCATATTATAGTCCCTGTGCTATAAGCATCATATATTTGTAAATATATTAAATATCATTTTAAATGTTTAAATAGAATAAAAAAGATTAAAACAAGTTTAAATTGGAAAATCCTGGTATACCAATGAATCGACTGCTAAATGTATTTTTAACTATTTTAACATAAATTTAAGGCTTTAAAAACTAAAATGTGATATATCTATGTTAAACAAATACTTTACATATATTTTAAGATTTAAATATTCTCAAAAAACTTTATGTGCAAGGCATCTAATTATATTTTTTGTTATAGACAATATACTTTCAAAAGGTCCCATATAATACCTACTAGGATATCATTTTTTACCTGAATACATCCCTTCTATCCTGATTACTTCCTTATTCGTATAAATTGTCAAAAAGTTTGAGATATTTTTAAAATTTTTAATAAACTTAATGTGAGATAACTGGTGAAAAAGACTAGAAAACAATTTTTTTTTCATCTGAAATCCTCTCCACAATGGCTATTGAAAGCAAACACTTCCATGGCATTTGTAATTAGTTTTCACAGAGTTTAGTTATGAGAAATAAGCCATTAAGACTTAGTTGCGGGGCCGGGCTGTGACGCTGGAGGTAAGGTGCCTGCCTTGTCTGTGCTAACCTAGGACGGATCGCGGTTCAATCCCCCGGTTCCCCATATGGTCCCCCGTGCCTGCCAGGAGCGACTTCTGAGCGAATAGCCAGGAGTAACCCCTGAGCGTCACCGGGTGTGGCCCCAAAAAATAAACAAACAAACAAAAAACAAAGACAGTTGCTGGTGAGTGTGTCCAAAGAAGCATGCAGCATCAAGACCAGCTGTGAGCTAGGGGCAGTGTTTGGACTATCAAGTGCCATTTTGATTGGACTGATGTGAGTGCACCCAGACAAAAGCCCGGAAAATCTGTTTTTCTCTGTGGAAGCACATTTCTTCTAGTCAAAGAGCAACATCACAATACCATAAAACGATATTAAACGAAAAACACCACTGCTCTACAAAGGTCACAATAACAAAGTAACACAGAACTCCACTGAACAAAGTAACACAGAACACCCAATGAATGAAGATGGTACCAAAGTAATAACACTAACCTCTTTAGCCTCTCTGATCAGACTTTAGTTTCCAAAGATAACCAATAAGGCTCAAAAGGACTTGGCGGAAATGAAAATACTTCAAACAGACATATTAGGACTGAAAAACTTGGTAGGTGAAATGAAAAATGCACTGGAAAGTTTCACCAGCAGAATAACAGCTGCTCAGGACAGACTCAGTGAGCTGGAAAATGAGCTGTATAACACCTTCATTCAAAGGAAGAAGATGGAAAAGAGTCAAAATAAATGGACTGAGGATGGAAAAAATCCTCAAATTAAGTGAACAGATAACAGTATACCTTTGGGATAAATTTACCAAGAACAACGTAAGAGTAATTGGGGTCCCAGAGGCCAGGAAGCCAAACCCTATGAAGAAGAAACAGTCGAAGACATCATTTCTAAGAAGTCCCTAGAGCTGAAGAAAGCTTGCATTAAGATTATGGATGCTACAAAAGTACACGATAAAGGAGACCCAAATAAAATAACCCAAGAAAAATCTTAGTCTTGATGAAAATCAGAGATCAATTGCTAAAAGCAGGAAGGTCAAAAAGGCAAAGTAAATATAAAAAACATACGTAAGATTTGCAGCAGATATATTGTAAGCAACTGTCTGGGTCGTAAGGCAATTTGTGGGATATAGTAAAAAAATTTCATGGAAATAAATGTCTTACTAAGAATATTTTATCTATCCAGACTGTCATTCAGATTTGAAAGAAGGATACACAACTTTATGGATAAACAACAGCTCAGGAATTTTATACACTCAAAATATACCTTCAAAGAAGTACTGAAGGATCTATTTTAAGGCAAAACAATTGCCACAAACACATCAAATGTATCCAAAAAAGATGGCACAAAATGCCATTATAATCCTATTTCTCAAAGTAAATGGACAAAAAGGCTTTGGTGACTGTTCTAGTATCAGACAACATAAAATTCAGATAGAATTCAGACTTGAAATGGTTATATGAGATCAAGAAGTTCATTTCTTAATAATTAATTGATCTGTTCATCAGAAAGAAATCATACTCCTAAGCATATATGCACCCCATTAAGTGCCAGTAAAATACTTAAAGAAACTAATAGATTTGAAGGAAGTTAGCAATAGCAACACAATATTATTGGGAGACTTCCAGAACTGCTCTGTCATTTCTTGATAGATAAACAAGTCTAAAAGTCAACAAGTATACACTGACTTATAAGAATGATATAGAAGTGAGAAGTTTAGTGTGTGTATGGCTTTTAACCCTTAAAAGCTGAATACACATTCTTCTCCAATTCACATAGGACATTCTCCAAGACTGACCACATGCTAGGCCATAAAATATGTTTCCATAAGATCAAGATTATAGTAATTGAATCAACTATAATAAAGCTCAGACAATGATAAACTGAAAATAGAAGTGAATTACAATTAGATGTAGATATTAAATTTATTATTTGGAAAATAAATAGCTCACTGCTAAATATCAATGAGTCAGAGAGCAAATCAAAGAGGAAATAAAATGAATCCTGAAAATAAATGAGGATGAATCAACAAATTATCAGAATACAATAATACAACAAAAATATTAAGAGAAAATATTATAGCTTTACAAGCATTCATCAGAAAGGAAGAAATAACCTACCTAAATAAATGGGCAAATTAAAAATATTTAAAATGAACTATATTATGAGCTTAAAAAAAGGCAGGCACGTCTAAGAAAATAACTAAGAGCAGAAATCAATGAACTGTATGTCCAAAAAATACCAAAGAATCAAAAAATCAAGAATTGTTTCTTTGAAAAATAAAACAAGATCAATAAAACAATAACTAGAGTGAGTAAGAGAGAGAGAAACTTAATGAATTGGATCAGAAATGGAAGGCGGGTGTCATTATAGATACATAGATACACTACAGAAATTCAAATTGTAATTAGATTACTTTGATAGGCATTATGCCACAAAATGAGAGAACTAGGAAGAAATGAATAAATTCTTGGACTCCAATAAGTTCCCAACGTAAAATCAAGACAATCTGGAATACCTGAATAGACTTACTGCTACAAAAAAATTTGAATTGATAATCAAAAGCCCTCCCAAAACCAAAAGTGCAGGTCAAGGCAAATTTACTAGTTAATTATTTCAAATCTCTAAATAGGGCCTAATGTCAATCATATGCAAGCTATCCTAAAAAAAATTAAACTAACAGAAATATTCCTAAATATTTTCTATGAAGCTACAATCACCCTGATACCAAAAGCAGAATATAGGAGACATCACTCCCCAACTTTAAATTGTTTTACAAAGCAATAGTCATTAAAGCAGCATGGAATTAAAGACAGACACAAAAATAAGTGGAATAGACATGAGTAATTCAGAAAATGCTCCCCAGACATACAATCAATTAATCTTGATATAGAGTCAATACATGCAAAATGGAGCAAGGAAAGCCTCTTCAACAAGTGAGGTTGTGACAATTTGTCAGCCACATGCAAAAAATTGAACTCAGATCTCCATCTAACACCATGCACAAAGATCCAATTCAAATGAATTAAGGAAGGACCTTGCTATCAGAACCATAAGGCATATAGAAGATGATCTTGGTAAAACTTTCTATGATATTAAAATGGAAGGTATCTTCAAGAATGAAAAATCACTGTCCAAACAAGTGGAAATAGAGATAAATAGATGGAACTGTATTAAACTGAGAAGTTTCTGAAGCTCAAAGAAAATAGTGACTAGGATACAAAAGCCATCCATAGAATGGGAGAAACTTTTCACCCAATACCCATCATATAAGGCGCTTATATCTAACATTTACAAGATATTGGAAAGCAACCAAAAAATAATTTTTTTGGGGGGGTCACACCCGGCAGTGCTCAGGGGTTACTCCTGAAATTGCTCCTGGCAGGCACGGGGGACCATATGGGACACGGGATTCGAACCGATGACCTTTTGCACGAAAGGCAAACGCTTTACCTTCATGCTATCTCCCGGGCCCCCCAAAAATAAATTTAATCCCATAAAAAATGAGAAGAATTGAACAGACACTTCCTCAAAGAAGAAATACAAATGACCAAAAGGCACGTGAAAAAATGCTCCACATGACTAATCGTCAGGGAGTTGCAAATCAAAACAATAATGAGGCATCACCTCACTCCACAGAGACTGGCACACATCACAAAAACCAAGAAGAATCAGTGCTCGTAGGGATGTGGGGAGGAAAAAAAACTCTCACTAACTGCTGGTGGGAATGCTGTCTAGTACAGCCTTTATGGAAAACAATGTGAACTTTCCTCAAAAAATTGTAAATTGAGTTCCCATATGATCCAGCTGTACTACTAGGAATTACCCTAAATACAAAAACACAATACAAAAATGCCTTCTGCATATTTTTATTCATTGATGCATTATTTACAATAGACATAATGTGGAAACAACCCAGATACTGACAACAGATTAGTGACTAAGGAAATTGTGGTACATATACACAATGGAATACTATGCAGTCATCAGTATAAATGAAGTCATGAACTTTTCTAATACATGGATGAACATGCACACTATTAGATGAGTGAAATAAGTCAGGGGGAGAGCGCTAGATATAGAATAGTCTCATCTATGGGATTTAAGTAAAATAAAATACAGTATGTGAATAATATCCAAAGACAATAGAGATGAGCACTGGAAGGACCAGACCACAATATGAAGCTTACCACAAAGAGTGGTCAGTGCAGTTAGAGAAATATCTACACTAAGAACTGGTATGGCAATGAGGAGTGAATCAAATTGTAGTGAATGAGAGAAATAAAATACCTGCTTTAAATACAGACAGGGATTAGGGGAGAATGAAATGAGGGGCATTAATGGTGGGAAGGTTGCACTATTGAAGGGGTGTTCTTTTTTATACAGAAATCCAACTAAAAACATGTCTGCAATCATGGTTCTTAAAGATACTATTTTTGAAAAGTATATTCAGACCTCTTTTTAATGTTGTGCACAAAAATGAAATTAAAAATTTAAATGCCTTCATAAGAAACATAGAGGAAAATGAAAACAGAGCATTTTATAAAACTAAAAGTATATTCAAGGGTGAAACAGCATTGACCAAGCACATAGAAACAGATAACCAAATGGGTCTACAGTGGACTGAGAACTTTATGCACCTGAAAAAAAATATGACTAGAATGGAGAAACTATTCCCAATACCCATACAAGACAGGGATAGAGCTTACCAAGAAAATTACCTAACCCCATTCAAAAATGGAGAGAAAAAGAACCAAACATTTTCTCAAAGAAGAAACTTGAATGACCAAAAAGCACATGAAAAAATGCTTCAATCATTAACTACCATGGAGCTGCATTAAAACAACAATGAGGTATCATCTTACACTATAGAGACTGGCCCACATCACCAAAAAATAACTGAATAAATAAAAACAAGGACAACCAATGCTGGAGTAGATGCTGGCAGAAAGGAACTCTGATTTACTATTGATAGGACTATGGTCTGGTCTAGTTTTCTGAGAAAACAGCATGGAAATTCCTTAAAAAACAAACAGAAACAAACAAAAAAAAAACCCACAATATAGAAATTGAGCTTCTAAATAACCCAGAAATTCCACTCCTAAAAATACTTTCTAGGAATCCAAAAAACAAATATAGGAAAGTCCTCTACATCCCTATCATCACAGAATTATTCACAATAATCTTGAAACAACTCAAGTATCCTAGTATAGATGAGTGGCTAAAGAAACTTTTGTGTATATATACAATGGAATATTACTCAGCTGTTAGTAAAAAGAATAAGTAATAAAATTTACTAGGTCAATATGGAGAATATTATGCTGAATAAAATTGTTAAAGGGATAGACATATAATGTCTAGAGAAGAATAGACATAGAATGATGTCACTTATTTGTGAAATTTAAGAAAAAAAAAGATAGCATGATAATAATATAAAAGACAATAAAGATAAGTATGAAGGGGGCCAGTCCATGTTATGAAGTTTTCTACAAATAGAAGTTAGAGCAGTGAATGGGCCACAATGACTAATGATAGTTGGAAATGTTTATTGGAAATGACTCTGTACAAGAATTGCGTGCTAAAAAAGTATTTAGGCGTGATAACCCTCGGTAAAATTAATGTATCAGTGTCTAAAATGGGGGAATAGGAGTGACAGACACAGAGAGAGTAATAAGAAAACCGCTTCATAGGCAGTTGAGAAGGAGGAAGAGGGAATCTATGGACTTTGGTGAAGGTTAATGAGCAACCATGAAGGTATGGCACATTACATGATTGAATCAATCATGAATGACTTTTTATCTGGGGGAAAAATACCATTATAAGCAATATTTATTTTCAGTTTTTAAATAAAATAATTAATAAAAAAAGACTAGTTGCTACACAAAGGGTAATTTAGTTGGTAAAACCTATCATCATATATGAAATTAATTGTTAATTGTAATATCATTAAGCAAATCATGTACACATTAATATGGAGTGTGACCTCTTACATATGTTAGTGATTAACTAATAATCAGCTTTAATGTTGATGACTGACAAATATCTTTTTCTAATAGGCTTTTCTCTGGCTACAAGAGCAAGATAATATTTTATCTCAGTATTTCTTCAGGTGTAAATTCAGAATAGGTGCATCATAATTTCTGTTACATTTTTTGGACCAAAGCAAACCACAAGACTATTCCTGAAACTAGTCAATAACAGTAATAAAATTTCACTAACTAGAGAGGGATGATATTGCTTTTAAAAGATTATTTTAAATAAAAAGAGACAATTTCAAACTTTTGAAAATATATGGCAATAAAGCCATTATAATGATTCTTTACATATTGAAAATCAGTAGACAGAAGTAAAATATTTAATCTTAAGAGATTAAATTAATGTCAAATTTCTGACCTACATCATAACTAAGCTGAATATCTATATTGAGAACTTTGATATTTTTTATGGCTTGAAGCCACACCAGACAGTGCTCAGGGGTTACTCCTAGTTCTGTGCCCAGAAATACTTCCTGCCAGTCTTGGAGGACCATATGAGATGCCAGAAACAAAAACAGGGTAGGTTGCATGCAAGGCAACCGTCCTAACCACTGTGTATACATTCAGTCCGGACCTTTGACATTTTATTTTATTATTTATTTTACTTTGAGGGACTTAGGTCACACCCAAAGATGCTCAGGGGTTACTCCTGGCTCTGCCCTCAGAAAACACTCCTGACTGGCTCTAGGGACCATATGGGATTTTGGGAATTGAACCTGGTCTTTCCAGAGTTGGCCTTGTGCTATCCCTCCTGCCACTTTGACCTTTTAATACAAAATTTTAAATGCAAACTGTTTTTACTTATTATAGACATTGAGAATGCTATCAATGTTTTATGATGCATTAAAATGTAGTTAATTTTTATTTCTTGACCACAACTCACTATGATCTTCAGATATTTTGTAAATGCTATCTGAGAAAGACACTTACTGTATTTTCCGGCATATAAGATGACTGGTCGTATAAGACAACTCCCTAATTTTGCAGTTAAAACATAGAATTAGGCCTATATTCGCTGTATCAGACAGAACGTTCCTGTGCTGCAACTGTATGTACCACAGTGAGCCAATCACAACAAGCAAAATTTCAAAGGTATTCTATAATAGACTTCCTCTCTGACTCTGGCCATTCTGAACAGGCTTTTTACAGTGTAGATTCGGGTCCAGAACATTGTCTAATTTGCATGCATAAAAAACCTGCTTGTATCAGTGTCTAAAATGCTTGGATTGGTTGAGTTAGAGATGGCAGTCTGATCAGCCTTGCAGTGATTGGTGCAGGGTCGAGTTGGAATATTCGTTTTGTGGCAATATTCAGACAATTTTCGTTTAGCAGCATATTAAAACATTTTTCGGGATATACTCAGCTTATAAGACGACCCACGATTTTCGGTTGACTTTTTTTTTTTGTTTCAAAAGTCATCTTATATGCCAGAAAATATGGTAGGTGTTATTTGTCATGTGTCGAATAAAGTGCTTTTGTTGTAAATGGAAGCCATATTAATAACATCCTGATTTATCAGCATTCAAATAAACAAAACTTCACTTAGCTTCATATGCCTTTTAATTTGTAGCACAGATGTAATATAATACTAGGTAATACTATTGAATTAATCAGAACACAAATTTTTAAAAGAAATTTATATTATTCTGGTTGGCTTACATTTTTGGTAAGTGAAAAGCAATTTATAAGATTTTGTTTTGATGAACTGGAGTATTAGCATAGCGAATAGAATAAGTGGCCAACTAGTGTTCAAAAACAGTCATATCATATGACCCCCTGAAAAACTTCCAGGAATCATCCTTGAGCTCAAAAATGGTATTATCCCTGAATACTGCCTTATATGTCCTCCATCCTGTAGCCTGGACCCTTCAAAGACTGGACTGGACCCATTTGAGATTGCCACTTTATCAGGACAAACTTTCACGCCCACCTAATGGAGGAGTCCTCCTATATCTGAGTCAGACACACCTGAACTGGGGGAGAGGGAAATGAGCGCCCGCTAGAACATACACCTAGCATGTCACAACAGAGCCCACCCTAGCCCACCCTTTGTGTTTTCCCTAGTCACAAAGGTCACGTCCCCCCAGTCATAGAGGTCTCATCTTTAAACCTGAATATTGCACATACACCTAATTAATAAGGATCTTCTCCCTTCTATTTGTTCAAGTTTTCTGCTCAGCACAGGTAAATCCTATTAGCTCTGTAACTGTTTAAATATTCCTTTCCTGGTAATAAAGAGTTCTCTTACTGCAATAGCTCCCGAAGGCCTTGAGCCTCTGCATTCTACTCACCCTAGGTTGACCTGAGTTTGATCTAGAACTTTCTCAAGATCTAAAACTACCACCACCACTAAAATAAAATAAAATAAATTAAAATAAAATAAAATAAAATAAAAGGCACACAGGAGAGATTTTGTTCTGAAATAAGAATCTTATAAAATAGGATAGTCATAATCATTCCTGATCAATTTCTGTAATATTAGCAGGGATTTAGTATATAGTGGTCTTCATACTATATACTTTTTTTAAATTTCTGCAATAATATATATTGATATATACATATATACATGCATTAGGTTATATAGATACCTAGTAAAGAGGTGACTTTAAGATACTTAATCATGTTTTGAATAAATAGAGAGTTGAAAATTAATGAAGGGTAAATAATTAAATAGTACATCTCTTTTTTTGTTTGATTGGTTGATTTTGTTTTTGTTATTTTTTTTGGGGGGGTCACATCCAGTGGTACTCAAGAGTTACTCCTGGGTCTGTACTCAGATATTGACCCTGGTAGGTTTGGGGGATCATATGAGATGCTGGAATCAAACCACCGTCTGTCCTGGGTCGGCTGCGTGCAAGGCAAATACCCTACTGTTATGCTACCCCTAAATAGTACATCTTTTATAAAGTTGACTCAAGCGGAGTAGAGGTAGAATTTTTAGTTGTTTGTATTGTTTTATATTTCTTTTTCCTCCACAGCAACTCATCCAAGCTGATAAATTGCAAATATAAATCCTAGAGAAAGAACTTATTTATATTAACAGCTAGATAACAATTTTATTCTATAATTTGTTTTATACTTGTGAGTATTTTTAAGAGTCATCAATCATGTAGATGTGGAACAACATATGCTTTATATGATTTCTGATTTTAATTTTTCCATATCACTGAATAATTTGAACCGATTGAGATACTGTTATGAGTATAATGGGGAAAGCTATTACATAGCAGAAAATAATAGCAATAATTTGAAAGAGGCAATGTCATAATACATGGCTAGCCTATTATTTATTTCTTACATTTATTTGTTACATTTCCTGGTAAAGAGGAATAATAAACTACAGGTATAAACTGTATTATAAAATTTCCTATGTAAAAGTTACAACAAATCTTATTTTCCAGCACCTCATCCTATAACAAAGAAAAAAAAAAGTTAGGTAAAATCCAAGTTGTCACAAATATTTGCACTTAATTTAATATTCACTTAAAAATGTCATGCAGTAATCTGATGAGTATATATAGTATATATCTTCATTTTAACAGATTTATTGCTCATTGATTAATTAAGGATTTTATATATGGATAATTAGGATTCATAAATATTTTTCTAAAGCATATTTATTATTAATTCATAAATTTATTGCTAATAGAACATTATTCAGTTATGTTCTAGCTTGCATAATTAGTATTGAATAATTTAATGGCATGCCAACATGAAAAGAATTTTGAAAACAGAGACCTACCTCTATTATATATAAATTTGACTAGACATTAGAATATTAATTAGAATTCATAAAAGATGAGGTTAATATTAGTGTTTTTATATGGAAATGAAATATATAGTATAATGCTGATCAATTTAAAAAATTGAATAATATTTGTATGTCATTATGAATTCCTGTAAACATAGATTTATAAGCAGAATCTGTGTGTCATGTTATGACTCCTGGTTATCTGAGAGGGAATAATATAGCAAAAACAAGTAGAGTTTTGGAGTGTACAATATTCCTTAAATATGAAAATTAAAAATTTAAAACATTTTATGAAAATGAATGTGGCTGTTGGCCCAACCAACATAAGCCAGAATAATATCTTACTGCTGACTATCTATCTGATCTGTTCTACCACATTGCCAGTGGAGCATGTTAGAGGAGAAACCCTCTGTTAGAGGCAAAAAAGAAAAATAATTGGGAAATCCCATCAAAGTCATCAGAATAAAAAACTTTAAATTTGGGGCTGGCATGGTGGCACTAGAGGTAAGGTGTCTGCCCTTGCCAGCGCTAGCCTAGACAGACCGCGGTTTGAATACCTGGCATCCCATATGGTCCCCCAAGCCAAGAGCAACTTCTGAGTGCATAGCCAGGAATAACCCCTGAGTGTTGCAGGGTGTGCCCAAAAACCAAAAAAACAAAATACAAAAACAAAAAAAGGAACTTAAAATTTTCTAATTTATTAAAAAATTAATTGACAATTTGGTGTTAATTATATATTAAAGCAGGTGAGATATTTAAATTTTAATTAGCATACAGTCATTTATATAGGGATCCAAGAAATACTTTATGATTATTTGCCTATGATTTTTAGAAGTGTTTTTTTTAAATATAATTTTTATTTTGGTTGTATTTTATTGGCTTACATATTGTTGACAGTAATATTATAGGTACATATTTACATAAAATCAAGGGGGTTCCCATCACCAATTTGTCCTCCCACACCTCCATGTTGGTCCTACCTCCCATATCCTCCTCCCCCTGTCCCCAGGGCTGATAGTATATGTGGTCCCCTCTGTACCCAGATTACTACCTAGTAGTCTTGGTCTTGGTGCCTCCCTTATTTCCCCCTCTTACTGGGAGGCAGGACTAGATAGTTCAAGTTATGTGGTTTTGTTTGAAGAAAAGAAAGTAGTAAACTGGGGTAAAAGTCTAATATGCCGAAAAAGGGTGAAATCCTTTTAGAGGCTCACATCATAGGTTTGAGAGACGAAGGAGAAAAAGAAGGTGAAATACCCCAACAATACAAAAAGAAGTGTCAAATATCTAGTGAACACGCCAGGGATAATGATAGGCACCACAATAAAAGCCATGGTCTTGAGTTAACAAATATGGCAGAGCACATAAAGAAAGAAATGAAAAGAAGAAAACAAACATATAACCATAAATGCGGCAACAACTTCAATACCCACTCCAAAACAAAGAAATCGACAAAAACTATATAGGTAAATAAAAATAAGAAAAAATAATAATATAATATATATATTATAACTTTTTAGCACTTCCTAAAATTCTTAATACCTTTTTGACTATTTTCATTTTTACTGAGACAAACATAGGAAGACAATCTTTTTCGCTTTTATTAAAATCCAAGCTAAATTCAGAGTATCTTGATAGTAATAGTTGAGGTTGATTTTCATAGAACACACCTTTTAAATATCTAATATATTTAATTACTTAAAAATTATATTTTATTGTATTTTAAACATCATGATTTACAATGTTTATAATTTTTATAATATTAAGGGTCATTAACCCTTTGCATATAAATGGTGGGCAAATATTTTCCATTATTCTCTGATTTTTTTTGTTGTTGTTGTTATTGCTTTTGGTCCACACCCGAGTTTGCTCGGAGATTATTACTTTTGGCTCTACACTCAAGAGAGTACTTCTGGAATGCTCTTAGGGACCATACAAGATGGTGGGAAATTAACCTGAGTCAGCCGAGTGCAAGACAAACATCCTGCAGGCTGTGCTATGCTCAGGCCCCACAAATGTCTTTTTATTCTGTTCATTTCTCCCATAGTGCTGAAAATTCTTACTTTAATCTAGTCTCATTTGTTTCTTTTTACTTGGCCAATGATATTGACTCATTCAAAATTCAATATAATGATGTACTATTTCTGTTCTCTCAGTTTATTTTGTGACTTAAGATCTGAGGAGGAGAAACTTTAATCTATTTTGAGTGGAGAGGACTGAACTCCATGTGGCAGGGCACATAAATTTTACTCCTGCTTTGAGCACAAGGATCATATGGTATATTTGTGATAGACCCATAATAGCTAAGAATAAGGCAAGATTTTACCACTTGTACTATCTCCTTTGTCCTTTCATTTATTTTTAATTAATTAGCTGTTGTGCATAATATTAGATAAGGAAGTAAGTTCATTTATTTTTTAACATGTGACTGATTAGTTTTCCCAACATTTGTGGAAGAGGATTTTCTTGCTCAACTTCCTAAACCAGAGGATTATTACAACAAGTAAGGTACTTGCCTTAAAAAAAACAAAACAAAACAAAACAAAACAAAAAACTAAAAACTAATTTGAGTTTGAAACCCCAGAACTTCATTGTGTCCCCAAGCTGAGTATAGAGCTAGGAATAAACACAGAGTACACCTGATTGTAACCTTCAAACAAAAAAATTTCTTTGTTTCTTTATCAATGATTACTTGTTCATATACCTGAAGCTATGTCTCAGATATCAATTTTTAGTACATTTTAAATAAAAATTCAAAAAAGAAGTTTTCAGGGGTTGAAATGATGGGTGCTTCACTGCATACAGCCAATCTGGGTTTCATCCCCAGCATCCTATATGGTCTCCCAACCCTGCCAGGAATGGATCTTGACTAGAGGGCCAGGAAGTAACTAACCCCTGAGCACTGCCATGTGTGGTCCAACAGATAAAAAAAAATGAGATCTGTTTTCAAAAATCTTGTGGAAAACTTACTAAGAATAAATATATAGTCTGTATGAAATTGATATGGCTATTTTTCGTACTATGCAGCATTTTTTAAAGATTTTTCTTTTTGTTTGCTTTTCATTTCACAACTTAAGTTATAAACATGAATTCCCTAATGAAGCCCAATGCTTGAACTGGAAGAAAGATGAAAACAGAATATTATTTATATGTGATATTTATAATAATTGCATGTAGAAATATAATAGTTTAAATGGGATTTGTTGAGATCACTCTTGGTCTCAGAATATAGCTAGGAGAATTAAAAAAAACTCACAAGTCTGAAATAATGGGGGCCAGGGGCCAAGTGGTCTAAGGTGCATTGGTAGAGATTTAAAAAATAAAAGAAAGGACAAATAAATATCCAAGCTGTAGTCAACACAATTGATTTCTAATATGAAATGTGAAACAACGAGCCAGAGTGATAGCACAGAAGGTAAGAAATTTGATTTGCACTGGGCTGACCAGGGTTTGATCCCTTGCTTTCTATATGATCCCCTGAGCTAACCAGAGTAATTTATTAGTGCAGAGCCAGGACTATCCCTTGAGCACCACCAGGTATAGCTCAAAGACAAAAAAACAAAACTAACAAACAAAAAGGGTAACAGTGTTATAATTTGAAGAAGCACTAATTATTTTTTCTGTTACATACTCTTGATATTACTGGTAGGTTGCATACTTTTTTATGATGGAAAGTTTAACATGCTAGTAAAATAATTTGATCAAAATGAATCATATATCTCAAAATAAAATCCAAAGTTTGATAAATTGAACCTGTTTGTATTCATTTACATTAAACAAATAAAATAAAGTTTTGAAACAACAAAAATCACAATCAATATCTGATGAAACTAAAAATTTGCACACTATCTATAGAATTAAAGATATTCAAGATGTAAATTTAATTTAATTATCAGTATTAATTCTAAATAATTTTCTTTGAATTATTTTTAAATTTTTAATATAAATTAGAGTTAAAATGGAGTTAAGCTTCATTAAAATGGAGTTAATTAAAATTTATATCCAGACATAACTAAAATTTGATTTAACCAATTTTCTTTAGGAAAAATATGACTGTACATAAATCAACAACTCTCAGACAGGCCTTTTTTTGTATTATTAATTATAAGTGTTGAACCTTTAACATATTCCACTGAAATTTTCAGGCGAAGAATGAGATTCATGTCATTAGTTGACCCATAGATGAGATTGTTATATTCCATTTCTTTCTCAGAGTGAGAAAAAATTTAGCAAAAATCTTTGCTTTCAAAAGGTTTCAGACTCGTTTAAATCACTGTGTCTGAATAACAATACTTCTTCAAGGTTAACACCCACATCTTTTACTTGACCACACCCTCAACACTTCAATATATCATTATCCATAGTAGTTGTACAGCTTTCTAGAAAAACACTTTAGCACAGGACTATAATCTTCTTCCTGATCTCTACCTGATCTTTGTCCACCTTAAAGGAAACATTGATAGCTTTTCATATTTTTTTGACATGGAGTGAATTGTTCACCACTTTGAATCTCTTTCCTATTTCTTTTCAGAAAAGTAAGATTGTTGCAACACAAAATATTTTCAGATAGAGATATTTTCATATTGAAAATAAATAATTCATCTTTTGACATTTAACAGCACAAATCAGTTTCTTAGCCAGCGATAGCACTATGTGTTATTCAATTTAAAAGAAATCACTTGGGTGCGGATAGCCTGCAGTATAAACTGAATATTTTCTGAGTGATGTCAACTTCATCTAAAAACAGATAACAATTATATTTGTATTCCATTAATTTTATAACATATTTCCACAAACATCAGAACGTTCCAACCTTAATTTTCACCCTTAACCATGACCTAACTTTATTTTGAAAAAATACTTAAAGATATGTTCTTCTGAGAATCAAACAAATACTATTTTCATTATCAGGCTTATCATTATTACAAATTACAGATGAAAGTGTGTCTACATTGCACATTTTAAAAAGCCTATTTAAGAAATGTCACGATTTCTAAAGTGTACCATGTATTTCCAAATAAATTAAGTTTAAATTATATAAAATATAAATCAATTTTGTCTCTAAATTGGAATAACATTCTGATTATTCAAGACATTATCAAGTTTCATTTATATTCCTGGACATCTTTTTTTTCATCTACCAAACATTTCTATATACTTCAGGAAGAGTTATGATGGCAAAATATAATCAAGCATTTCAGAACTTTAAATACTTGAGTAATTTTACATTATTAGAGTATGAATTCTAATTGAATTAATGTAGTTAACAAGGCTCTGAGAACATTTTATTTTATTTTTATAACTCTTCCACATCTCTTCTGCATATTCACATTTTGAGTTCAATAATTCAATTCATACAAAACATGTGGCATTATTCTAATATCATATTGTCTTCTGTTTCTGGCTTTGGTGCAACTTATTGTTTATAATTGAGCAACATTTCCCTGAATTTCATAGTAAATATTTTTGTCTAAATCATGAATTTTATTTTTTAGTGGAAGGGGCCATGGGACATCCAGTATGCTCAAGGATGATTTTTGGCTCCACAGTCAGAAATCACTTTTGGAAAACAAGAAGCTTTATCTATGATACCACAAAAAAAAAAAATGTTTTACTTGT
Source organism: Crocidura indochinensis (assembly GCA_004027635.1). Taxonomy (NCBI): domain Eukaryota; kingdom Metazoa; phylum Chordata; class Mammalia; order Eulipotyphla; family Soricidae; genus Crocidura; species Crocidura indochinensis. The sequence goes on from PVKC010016985.1 coordinate 18,343, forward strand.
ACTATCACTCCAGTCCCCAGTTACTTTTATTTTGCTTTAAAAGTACATATATATGTACTTTTTAAATAGGTTATAAAATAATTGAATTTTATATACATACATATATATTCACTTATTTTATAACCTATTTCTTATTCTTTTTCTTTTCTTTTTTTTTTTTTTTTTGGTTTTTGGGCCACACACATTTGACGCACAAGGTTACTCGTGGCTATCCACTCAGAAATCACTCCTGGCTTTGGGGGACCATATGGGATGCCAGGGGATCGAACTGCGGTCCATCCTATGCTAAAGATTGCAAGGCAGGCACCTTATCTCTAGCGCCACCTTCCCAGCCCCACCTATTTCTTTTTCTATAGTGTTTAGAAGGCTATAAAACACTGCACTCCCAATATTATAAATATGACACTATTTTACTTCATATTCATCTATATCTCCAGTGTTTGATTACTAAGTTCAGCTCCTAGATGTTAATTGTGATTATTTTCCTATATCTTCGTCATCCAAAATAGTTTTATAAACTCAGTAATTGTGAGATCGACATTTCTGGGACTTATTGATGATGCACATTAGTGAATAAAATGTGTACTGAATAGAATAATGGTCAGGTTAGAGAAAAAGAAACAGCTATCTATGTTTTCTCTGATAAAAACTTTTAACAGTAATGTGTAGATATTCTTTTAGTGTAAAACAGGCACATTTTTACTAATATTTTTCCCATTTGCACTTAAGCTTTTGTACCATTAAAACTAAACTACTCTATAATTCAACATCTTGGATTATTTTTGGTATTTCTTATGCCATTAGAAATTATTACCTTTTATTTTCAATTTACACTCTTTGATGAAAAAAGGAGTTTTGGGACAACATCCAACTTTGTTTAATTAGGGCTTAAGCTAACTAATAGGAGGAAGCATATGACCAAGGGACATATAGAGAGCCTGGGAACAAACCCAGGTGGGCCACGAGCAAGGGAATTGCTTAATCCTTGTATTTTCTGGTCTTAAATTATTGACTCTTAAACTCAAAGCATTAAGGGCTAATTGTTCACTGGGGAAACAAGTACGTTCTGGTTTCTAGAGCTAGAAAACAACTCTATCCAAAAATTTCTAAATACACAGCTTACCATTGCTGCAGAGATTCACGATCCCAGATATCCTAATAGTAACAGTATATTTAAAAATAAAAAGGAGAGTGTATACATTGGATCAATATTAAAATATGGGCAAATTTCATACAAAATATATCCATAATTTATAGCAAAATTCAAGTAGATAGGTTTGTGAATGAGGATTACTTCTTAAATTATTAGATATAACCTAGTTAGTGATCTATCATTTTAATAAATTCTGATAGTTGACATCAAGAAATCCATATATGAATATTTATTATATTCTAACACATTGTTTGAATTAGTGTTTATTAAAGTGACTTAACTTAATTTATATACCCTTATTACTTCCTGTGATTCTTATATATTTATTTCAAATAATTATTTATTTATTTAAATAAATAATAATAATACTTATTTTTATAAATATAACACTACTTATTTCAAATAATTTAAAGTTATTTCCTTTTTCTTTTTTTTTCTTTTTCCTTTATTTTTTCATTTTTCTTTTTCCTTTCTTTTTTCTTCCTTCTATCCTATTTCCTTCTCTTTATTTTGGCTTTCTTTTCTTCTTCCTCCTTTTCTTCTCTTCTTTCTTCTGCTTCTGCTTCTTCTCTTCCTCATTCTCCTATACCTCCTTTTCTTCCTCCTCCTCCTCCTGTTCTTCCTCCTCTTCCTCCTCCTCCTTTTTATTAGCCAATGTCCTTAATGCCATTACGGATATATGTGTCTGTCACCACCTATGTGCCAGGACATACCCAAGCTTTTAGGGGGACTCAGCCCACCAGATGTATCCTCAGATTTTCCTGGTGGGTAGAAATAATTTAACACCCATGGGGTTTCTCAAAAGGTTCGCTGTGGACGCCTTTTTCCCCAGCGTGGACGGTTGAGGAATTTCCAAAGAGATGCCTGGCATTACATTTTTAGCCAGTATCTGACTATTTCTCCTTTGTATATTATCAGGCAAAAATATTGGCTTCTTTCAAATAATTTGGCCCAGAAATTGCAGCATCAAAGTTT